>NQII01010900.1:9925-35495 GCA_002778355.1 Clitarchus hookeri
TGGGTAACCATCATCACCAGTTTGTGTCTCAGAAATTAACCTCCTTGGATATTTTTTGGAACACATGTTTTCTTTCATACATGGTGATGTTGGGTTTTTTGGTCCACAAGATCCATGGATCATGTTTTTCATCACAATGTTGTAAAGTTCTGGATCTTGTTGTTTATCACGTATTTCAGCCCATATTGTGTCATCTATGGAATCTGGTCGCACTTTGTTTGTAAGCCATAGAAAAATGTGCGTATGTGGCAAACCTCTTTTCTGCCATTCCACGCTATAAATAACGGCCTTAGGTGGTCCAAAAATATGCTTCTTTGTTAAGAGGTCTATCATTTTCTTGAGTTTTAAATTAAAAACTCTTGAAATCAAATCATGTCTATCTTGTGATTTTTGATCTGAAAATAACTCAATTTTTATTTCTGGCCATTCTGGATTACAGGTGAAGGTGATGGAAATATCTGGTCTCCCGAAGTTTCTGACATATGTCATGGCGTCTTGGATTTTTTCATTCAAATATCGTGGAGATCCTGTAAGGGAAGAAGGCAATATAACATATTGGCCTATATTAGAGCATTAACACTTTGATCATTAACAACTGCGGCTCGTAGATGTATATATTCATTGCCACTCAATTTTTTTTTATTGCATCTTATAAAATTAAGTCGTTCAGATATCATTTTTGCCACCATATCAACACAATATTGATTAAACAACCCTCTTAAGTAATTAAACTATTCGTATCATTTGTTCTCACCATAAGCCTGAATGCATTAAATTGCATACATGATACTGTCTTAGGTCGTGCAGCACCGTTTTGTTGTTGAATGTTGATGCAGTACCCGTCATCTCCTCGTGGGAAGAGCAGGGGATATTGTAGTGGGTCATACGATCTGTGTAACTCAGAAACTCTTTGAAGATGACCATTTCTAGTATTTAGCACAATATCTCTCGGACCTTTATCCTCATCCACCAAAAGAACAGCGACTTCGTCTAAAGTTTGCACATTATACCGACCACGGTGATCGGTGGGAGGTTTTAGATCTGCGTGTGATTAGTTTTAGATCGTGCACTGGTCTGTTTTCAAGATTATATTTGAAACTTTGAATATAGCTATTATGATCGTAAAGCTCTTTTTGCAAAGGCTCGATAAGATAAATTTGTAGATTCGGATTTAAATTTTGACGCAAAGAGAGCTGATCAGCTTGGGAAACGAAATATATTTGCTAAAATTCGGGCTTCGCACTCTGAGCAGGAAGTAAATTTCCTATCAAGCAGTAAACTTTTCCGTGTATCTTGCATGTAGGCATAAAATTCCCCTCGTGAATTACTTTGGCACCAAATGACGTAATTTGAAATATAGTACTATATTGTATTGTATGACATAAAAAATGTTTTGGACCTGAATGTATACCCAATAATAATTTTTTTCAAAACTGGTGTTGGTTCTGGAACGTTAGGGATATTTACTTTACCGCTGCTGCAACATAAACCGGGGGCTTCGGTTTTCCATTTACGTGCTTGGCAATTGTTGCAAATATTATTCATTCTCCGATGTCAACGTCGTTTATCGTGGAATAATGTACATTAAAGTCATAATTAAAGGCTAAATTTTGTATATTGGTTTGCCTACGTGCTCTAATAACATTTGATCATACTCGTTGTTGGGTTGAACGCTGAGAACGTTCAGCGCTAGAGTCGCGAGCACGGCGTGTAGAAGTTCGTGCATGCTGATCAATTAAACGCTGATATAGTTCAACGCTAGATTCCCTAAGCGGGTTTTGTTCGGTTATGTTACGTTGACTATCCAACCTATTCATACGTTCATTTTCCGTTTCATTGTCACGCAAAAGTCTCAAACGCTTTGGTGTTGCAGAATGCCGAGAAAGCTGAGATTTTCTTCGAGGCATTTTGAATTAAACAAAAAATCAAAACAGAAAAAAAAAAACGTGTTTATACACTGAGAGAAAAAAAAATATAAAACTAACAAAAAAGAATATTAAATCAAATTATTGTACAAATTTAATTAAAACTTACTATTATGAACTTACTTTTATATTGTTACTTCCTAAGTACAAATTAAACAAAACAATTGAATTCGGAAAAACGAACGTAGTGATACTTATGCCTGAACTGCAAACCTATCAGATAAAAAACATAAACTGTAACCTACCTACCTAATTACTAAGTACTAACCAACAAAACAAAAATAAAAAACAAATTCTAATAGATACAACAATATGTTTATATAAGTATTTAGAAATTAAACGTTAAAATCAATGATAAACGTATTTTTAAATGACTTATTTTGTAACATACCTACCTAATTACAAGTGCTAACCAACCAAACAAAAATAAAAAACAAATTCTAATTGATACAACAATGTGTTTATATATAATTATTTACAAATTAAATGTTAAAAACAATGTGAAAACTATTTTTAAATACCTACATTCTAGTATTAAACCACTAAATAAAAAAATTAAAATTATTAAACCAACGTATATAAGCTCAAACAAACTCCGTGCAGGACACGACTGTAGCGAAGGGAGCCGACCAAGCGTCTGAGCCGAGCGGCATGTACCTCGTAGACGTGCACAACTGCACAGCTCGGCTGTTCTCGGTAATGCTCGGTTGTCGTCGGGTGACCGCCCTCGGGCAGCGACTCACCGCATCGCATTGCCCGCCCGCGCTATTACTTCGTTTTCGCTTAGCGTTTTTTCTTACTTTCTTTCTTTTTGCTCGGCTTCTTAGGGTCGTATCGTGATGTTGAATAGCCTATAACCTTCGTCAAGAAATGAGCTATCAAATGCAAAAAGAATTTTTCAAATCTGACTGGTAGTTCCAGAGATTAGCGCGTTCAAACAAACAAACAAACAAACTCTTCAGCTTTATTATATTAGTATAGATAATGTACATTATGAAACACACAAATACATACATGTGTACGTAGATTCACTGCTAGGAAGTTTTTAAAACGCATCCAAATCAGTTATCGACAAGATGAATATGTAATAAATGGTTTCGTTGATCATCGAATCAAATTAAAAATGGCAAACTCTTAAAAAATTTTTAATACATTTGCGTTAATCCTAAACACAAATAACTTATACAACCATATGGTAATTAATTTTAGATCGCACTTAAGAAACGCTTGATTAAGCATGTTTTCCCGGTAACGCAGAGGCTTATTTCAGCCGTACCTCGATCATGAAGGAAATGAATTGCTATCCTTGCTTGTCGGTCAGGCCGGATATTGCTGCGCTTTATAACCTCTCGCTCCCCCCTTCCCCACAACACCCCTTCCATACCCTCCCCACACTCACCCCCCTTCCCCATCACACACACGTGATTAACGTCTGGAAGCCTATCGCAGGAGCAATCCATTTACAAGAGTCACTAAATGACTTACAAGGTGACGAAGCGCAGAGTAACACGAGACATGGGTCAACGTTTCACGTATTTCGTTGACGTACGTAACTAAAGAATGTTGAAAGACAAAAAGTTGATTTTTTTATATTTATAATTATTTTTCTCTTAATAGATGACATAATATGCCATGTAATTTTTCACATATAAAAAATTAAAGTATAAGTGTAAGATATAAAAATATAACAATTTTTGCGAAACAACATTTAGATACGTGAAGTTTTTGCAAACGTTTAGACAAGAGAAGTTGAGCTGTTTTAATTCAGTTTGAAATATGTCTAACAAACGTAATTCTACAACATTTCAGTAATATCTACATATGAAAAAAAGG
Organism: Clitarchus hookeri; assembly: GCA_002778355.1. Lineage (NCBI taxonomy): Eukaryota > Metazoa > Arthropoda > Insecta > Phasmatodea > Phasmatidae > Clitarchus > Clitarchus hookeri. Next base: position 13,684 of record NQII01010900.1, read on the forward strand.
TAACAATTTAATAGTAATAAGACAAATTAAAACATTTTTCTATAAAAATCATGTATATATTTTAAGTAGACTGAGGCATAGTTTTCCAATGAAAATTATTTCATTTCCTTAGTTTTAATTGTTTGTTACAAAAATAGTGAACTTTGGATAGTAAAATGATACACAATGTAATCACCATGAAACATAAATTTTATTTTCTCTGCATAAATTCGAGCAAAATATTTACAATTCGGTAGCTATTCCGAAAAATTCCATACATTAATAAAAAATCTTTCTCCAATGCCTTTGATAAGCGTAGGACAACCAGACTCTCTCAGTAGTTAGCTTTGGGGGATTCCATAACAATAATTTTGACCTTGACTCCAGGTGGATGACATTGAATAAGTCAACAGCACATAAGAAATATACATATATAATATTCTTTGAAATCTTTAAAATCTCCATGAACACAAAATACGAACGAATGTTAATGTTAAATGAAAATCATTTAAGGTGGCACTTAGTCAACAGCCTTCATTCTCCTCTTCACTAACCTGCGTGAACTACTGGAGCAAGGCTATCTACAGAAGTTGTGAGTCAATATGGCACTACTGATCATAATTCTTCATATATTGCGTAGTCATAACTGTGATCATGTTTCCCTTCATATATGTTATGATTCATCGCTGCTTGCACTGCGAGANTAGTCATAACTGTGATCATGTTTCCCTTCATATATGTTATGATTCATCGCTGCTTGCACTGCGAGAGCATATGTATTTTTTCCTATATACAGTTATGGGTTTACTGAGTCGCTCAGAAGATCCAACTGTAGCCCATATTCAGTTTCGAGATTCCAAGGGGTAAGCCCGAAGAGAGATCTTTAAATCTTCAGGTCTAGTTGTCGCACCCAAGACTGAAGAGTACGCTAGTTCATTTCGCGTCGAAAATTGAGGGATTTCTGTAAACATCTGGTGGCAGATCTGATGATTTAAAGAAAAGAATGAAGATTTTTTTCTATTATCAAATTGTTACACTTTTGTGTCTTCACAAGTGTTCATTTCCCTGGAATATTTAAATACTCTTGGAAAGAGCATGGGGATATGTTAAGCAGATACTATAGACACGTTTATTGCATGTGATAATCTCTTTGTAGGTAATCGTGTGGACTGTCCCTTGCGGTAAAAGCAATATGGTTTGACCCAGTCGTAAGCAAAGTTTTGGGATCTTCAGCAATGGAGAAGTACTTAAAGTACATATTTATACAGTTTGATACTACTGCTTGTTTGTAGGTACATATGTATAGAGATTACCACACTAAAAAAAATTTTACATGCATACATTTGGAGGTAAGTAAATGTTAAAAGGAATAATTAACAATATTTCAATTTGGAAAGCAAATGTCTTATACATTTTGGCCTAAATTTAAGTTGAAATAAACTAATATTGTAAAATGGTGATTTTTGGGTGATTATTGTTTGCTGATTTAGAGACTTTCCTTTAAGAAAAGTTATCATCTTTGCACGGTCTAGACCTGACATGGCAGCATGTATTTGTTTATCGCGGTGTGAAATATGAAAAAAATTAACGATATTGTGTGTAACGTTAGAGAAGCGCCTTTGAATAGATGGAAGAATTATGACCAGAAAGACTTCGTAGTGCATGGAAGACCTGTGCCAGTGTTACACTGATAAACAGATCATTAGGAAATTCAAAACTTCGTGGAATGACGAATATTAGTGGTTGTGTGGCATCTGTTATCTGGAGCGTTAATTTTGTTTCCCATATTTGCAGTTCAGCATTGAAACAGGTAGGTGGGAAACTTGTGGGTCTCAACCTGCCCTCGGCAAGGAAACTAAATTCCGAGCAGTTTTGTAACCGACCAGCGTCCATTTGCTGACGTTCTTGCTGGAAATTATCAGATATTACGTTCAGATGTCATTTACTGCGCGTAGCTTATACACGAGTGACAAATCTGCTCATGTGACTTGGGACATGAAAATTTGAGCGGTGAAAAAAAACGCAAATAAAATAATTCTATCTTATTTAGTTATAGTGATTTCTACATGCAATGTGACTTAAAAATAACACGACTACGAAACTACCAATTTTAAAGTTTTAAAACGATTGGACTTAACAAAAATTATTTGCCGATATACAGATGGTATTAGGAAACGTCCGAGATACGGAAAAATGTGTAGAGACCTTTATTGCTTATTGTTTAGTTGCAGACATATACGTCCTGTACTTTTTTTCTAATACGCAACGTTTTTGAGATACTACGCGGAATAGACTTTCATTAAAAGTGAATATAATATCAAAATGTTCTGAGTTAGGAGATATTTGATATCCACAAGGATATTTATACCAACATGGTATTCTCAATTATGTTTGTTTTAATTAATGGCATTGACCTTGTGGTATCAGTTAAATTCGGTTACATATTGTGTTTTGTGTGTGTTTTTGTATGTATGAGTGTGTATATTATTTTATGACGAGGCATAATTTTAGAAAGATAACTATCAGTTTTGTAATCACAATTTTTAGGAGTTTTAAGTGATAGAATCCTAGCAGCACCACTCTTTAACACACTTAACTCCAAATTCTATTCCCACCATTTGTTCATGGTGCTTCACCTACTTTCAACACTCATGAGCCGCCACTGGAAGGAAAAGTTGCATACCATAATATGCAATATTCGTATAAAGAAATACTGCTGATAAAATTCTTCTGACAGATATAACGAAATTGGGTGGGAAAAAATATGTCAGTTGGTGAAATATTGCCAGTATTTTAGTAACTTCAACAATAAAATAAAATAAAAGTGTTCATAGTGTAAATATGTGGTAATTAGGTGCAGTAAAGGCTGCTTCAGTTGCTGCTTAGTTTCTTTTACAATGAAAATATGCAATATAATTAACTGTTCTTTGCACTATTAAAACTATTACGTATACGATAGAAAAAATGTAGTTTTTCATATACCTATTACACAAAGTAGATAACTAGATAAACTTAAAGACCGTCTAGAAGAACTAGGCAAACAAAATAAAAAATTAAGCACAGCCATGAAACAATAGTTTATTTGACTTCATCTTTGATAGATACAAAATTAATGAAATTACTTAAAGACGATCAACACATAAAGACTGTGGATTTTTGCTGATCTATAGTGTAGTGTGGTTCATTGCGTGGAACGGCTGGTGGTGCAATCTCTGTGAGAAGCTCATTTGAACAGACAATATAAAATAAAGCCAAGTTTAATGATATTTATACATATTAAAATATACTGGCAAGTATCCACACGCAGATAAAATTAAATGTACGTATATAAAAAATCATGATGTATTTATAAAATATAATAATATAAATGTAATTGTTGTTATGTAAATGTTTATAATAATCAAATTTGGATGTCACTTATGATCTATACAATATAGTATATACGTACATTTGTCGTAGTCGGTTTTATCTATTAAATAACTTTCTTTTAGTGCATGCAGTCTACAAGAATTCATTAATTTATTCAGTTAAGAAAATTATATATAAATAAAGCATTTTAACTTCATGCGGGATTAAGTTACACTTCAGTTAGGCTTTGATATAGCAGTTGGTAAGGTCCATACAGATATAACAGTTGGTAAGGTCCATACAGATATAACTGATCTGATTATTTTAAGAACTGAACAAAGGAAGAATGATAACGGTACTGTAAATTATTTTACTGTTCAAATTTCTAACACAAAACAAATATATTAATTTATGTTATACACATGATTAATGCAACTGAAATGACGAGTACTTATCGCCTCGGCAGTGCTATAAATATTATACAATTTTATATAATTTTTTATTACTAGCATATGTTTCTAGAAATGTTAAACTAACACTGCAATTAATAATAAAATTCCAGAAAATACCAAAGAAATTTTAACTTAAGTAAAAACTTCATGCTCAATTTACAAGTCAAAAAAGTGAGCTCTTTTTAAATGATGAAATAAAAATATTCCACTCCCAAAGTTTTAATGAATCAATTAATTAGTAAGAAAAAATTTCCAGGCAGAAATAAATATTACTATTTAGTGGCAATTCATTGTAAACTAATTTAGATGAAATTAATTCACCTAATTAAACACGTATATAAATTAGTGTAAACCTGCCTTAATTCAAGTAGATTTTTCTTAATATGCTTTCGTTCTCTCTGTTAAAGATAACATTTGTCAAACATACCAATAAATTCCTTAGATATATAAAATATTATAAAAGATTTTGTCGCGACGCTTACATTTCCCTTCCCTTGCAGTCCGCCACTGCCATTTTCACCTCATTTAACCTGTGATCAAGACCTCGCCGATCACACCATCGGTCGAACCACTACACCATCCCTTTTTTCCTTAATAACACATAAAATTAGGCCTGCATTGATAGCATAAATGTTTATTATTTTTCGCCTATGGCTTTATGAACTGGCATGACGAAACTTCTAGAATTATTAACATGATGTTTGGGTATATTCCATGTAGAACAGATTTTTTTTTATTTTTACTCTGTCGTCTATTTTACGTCTTATTTTACGAAATAGAAAGTAAGGAAACCATTTGGTTATTATTTTTTCCCTTTTAATTCAAACAATACATGAACAGTTAGTAATGATAGAAAAAAAAGTCTTAAGTTTTACGGTACCACATGATCTCTTATTTATTGTTTTTCCGCAACTTTACATCTTTTATTGTTACTAAAGTGTTAAAAAATATTTTCACTTATTCAAAACTTTAAACAGTTGGTAAGATATAAGGCAATTATTTATTGGAAATTTTTCTTTTTTTATATAGTAATGTTGCCGATTATTTAATTCTATTCTTTCGTCTGGTATGGAGGGAGCACGTTACGAAAAATATTTACTTAAAAAAATATCTTGCTGCCGAAAGAAAAAGCTTGATCGTAAAACACTGGACGACACCTGGGCATTGCTAGCGTTACAGCGGTATGAGTAGAGAGATGAATACGCCCTAGAACCGAGCGAGCCATTAATAAACATTTGTTTGTTTGACTGGTGAGTTCTGCGCGAACAAGTGAAATAAACAGACGGCGAAAGCAAACTGCCACAAACAGTGATATGTCCTACTCTTACGTTTCACATCTAGTTTGTTGATCGCTTTCGCTAGTAACTAGTGGGAAGCAAGGAGTCATTTTCTCTCTTCCCCGCGATCCCGTGGCTTCAAAGTCACCTCTGCTTTTCAGAGGCAGCGTCTTTTGTGTATCTCCACCGTTATTACTTCTCGTGTTGTGTGTTGTGCATTCTCATCGCAGTGTTCTTTCGTGCTTTGCCTTCATTTATCCGTAGAAGGAAAATAACGGGGAGAAATCAAACTAGACGTCGAGCAACTAACTTCCGTGTCCCAACAATTAACTGCTTTTTAGGCACTGCGGCCAGCTTAACATAGATGCGGGATTTTAAATATCAATACGCTCCTTTACCAAAGTTTAAATGGAACTCGGATATATATGTGTGTGTGTGTGTGTGTGTGTCTGTATGTGTGTGTAATGCTGAATATATCGACTGCGATGATATAGTCCATTCACGGTTACTACCAACTTTTCCGAAACCCTGCTAAAATACTACTTCCAGGATACCCCTCCGCCCTATGCAAACTAAGCGTAACCAAGTCTAGAATATAGCACCAAAGGGACGGCGCACCACATTCGTCCGCACTCAGTGTAATAATATTTTGCATAAGAACTATTTCTTAGTAAACATTACCAGCACACCTGTTTGCTCACTGTTTATTTATATTCGTGTTAATTATACAATATACACATTATAATTTATAGATAAAATGCACGAAAAATTTTAATTGGCCAAAAAATAAGATATTTTACGTTAATAGAAATATAAAACGCTTGTGATCCGTGGTATATTTAGGAAATAATCAAACACTTCATACATGGGGTGATTTTTCAGAGGTTAGATTCAAAAAGCGTGAAGAAACCGCGAATAGACTATAGCATGACCTTGAGTTGGCGCCGCACATGCGTGGGGTACGGGTGGGGTTCCGCGGTGACTGGGGGCGTTTTAGGCGCGGGCAGTATATCTCACGACTCCGAAGTGTTAGCGCGCTGGTTGTGCTACCTAATGGAAGATATCATCTAGGTATTTCGATTTAATCCATAATAACTACAATATCCATCCCCAGAGCCCAAAGAAAGTACTCCACGCTAGCGCACACGTATTCACGTAAAACGCATGGCCGGGCACCCGATACAGCGACGCCCTGAAATGTTTAATAAAAGCACGATTCTGTTGAAAAATATCACTTAACATAAACAAGTATTAATGTCCCTGCTGAAAAACGCGATATTGTCAGTTGCTTGGAAAATCGCAAGCCACTTTCAAGGGAGCAGGAAGAAGACGAAAATCTGTCCACTTCATCTCAGTGTGAAGTACGTCAACGCCCATAGATAAAAGAAGAAAATATCATTTCCGCTGTTCGTTCTTTCCATTATCAGTCACTGTCGCGTCAAATTTCTCGTACTTTCTACTTAAAATCCGAATTTATAGTCTACAACTCTGTAGTTTGGTGGTCAGAACATTTTTTTTGGTATTAGTAAATTCGAGATTGTATTGCAAGTGAATATTAGTCGTCTTAGCAATATATAAATTATTTATACATAGTTCAATTTTACGGGAATCTTTTTGAAATAACTGCAAATTATCTTATTTCTGCCCACTGTATTACATTTAACTACAAGTCAAAACTAATATTACTTTGTACCTATTTAATCGTATTCACAATTCGATCAAGTTATGGAAAGAAACTGTTAGAAACACGATTATGTTAATATTACAAAGATTCTCAATCTTATTCTTAAGAAACAAAATGCACCTGATTTAAAATGCATCGATTGAAAACTTTAATTTTAGTAATATCTTGAAGGCCTAGTCATCAAACAAATTATTATTTCACCTTTGTAAAAAATATAATTTAACATGTAGACATTAATTTTAAATGCGTTTTCCTTGCATAAAAATAGATCGCATAGTTTTGAGTTATTGCATCTCAGTATCACAATTTTAATGTTTTTGGGACTTAAAAACAAAATAAACGAAAACATTTACAGAACAATTATCGAAGTAGTTGAAGGTTATGTCTTAATTCTATCAAAGTTACGATTATCAAAATTTATTTTACAATAAAATATATACTTCTACAAATTAAAAGTATGCAAAAACTACTGTATTTTTTTACAAATTTTAAATAGTTGCGAGAAAAAAAAGGGTACAACATAGTTTTAAAGAATTTTTGAAATAACTTATGCTATATATTTCAGTGTGATACATATTATTTCAATAAATATGTTAATATTAATTTATTTTTTTCGTCCCCAAAACCATAACTTTATAATTTTGGCATGTAATTATGCGAGAAAAAAATGCTGTCTAATTTTTTATTCGAGGAAATAATACTTGTTGATAATATATACAAATTAACAGCACTTTGTATTTAATTTGGCACAAGTACATTTCATCGTAGGTTGTGTAAGTGATTAGAGTTGCAATGCTCTGTAAAGTCTAGCACGGCCTCTAAAGTGCACCAGATGCTCCGCTACAGATGAGGCTTGTAGGTAGTGTCAGACAATGTACAGAGCGAAGGACATGGGGAGCAGATCATGCTTCGCCGAGGCATTAGACAGCATTGGAGAGTTTGACAGGTGCCACGTTGTGTGACCGCCTGAGACCGGCTGGATATGGAGGGCAATCCAATGCCACAGCGACCACTGCATATACGGGCACACCCACGCACATCGTGAAAGTCCCCGCCGACCAAGACAGGCCACACCACAGACTTGAGATAGGGTAGTTCGATCTCGCCGGCTTCAAGATCTCCGTACCCCAACATTGAACTGCTTGTATGTCATCACGACTAGCAAAAACGGCGTGGATAGGATTTCAGGTTAGAAGACTGTTTAGTAAACAAGTACTTTGAAATTTTTTCATACTTTCTCTAACCAATCGGTAATGCGGTTTTATTAAATTCAAATGGTAAAATCATTATTTTAATATAATAGTGCTTGTCATTTGAAAATTAAGATATAAACAAACACGTCCACTATTGTCGACCATGTGACTTTGAGAGTTGCGTTGTTTTGGTTGAATGCGCAAAAGACGAATAATCGGTCTACCTCATGTTAAGTCTGTGGACCGCACCAAGGGAGGATCGCCGAACTGTGTGCCGAGCAGTATGTTATTATGTGACATCGAAACCTGCCACCCGGATACAGTTACCGCACATTCTACAACAGCCCGTATCACCTCGCGCCATGTCTAGGCGACTGGTATTGTCCGTATTACGTATACACAGTCCCGTGTGTAGGCTGCCGTTCACACCTGAGCACATACGGAAACGTATTGTGTGATGCCATAACCAGCAGGTGAAGAGTGATGACAATAGTCATCGCATATCTTCAGTGATGGATCGNTATGTGTGTGTAATGCTGAATATATCGACTGCGATGATATAGTCCATTCACGGTTACTTCCAACTTTTCCAAAGCCCTGATAAAATACTACTTCCAGGATATCCCTCCGCCCTATGCAAACTAAGCTTGACCAAGTCTAGAATATAGCACCAAAGCGACGGCGCGCCACATTCGTCCGCACTCAGTGTAATAATATTTTACGTAAGAACTATTTCTTAACAAACATTACCAGAACACCTGTTTGCTCACTGTTTATTTATATTCGTGTTAATTATACAATATACATATTATAATTTATAAATCAAATGCAAAAAAAATTTCAATTGGATAAAAAAAAGGTATTTTACGTTAATAGAAATATAAAACGCTCGTGATAAATGGTATATTTAGGAAATAACCAAACACTTCATACATGGGGTGATTTTTCAGATGTTAGATTCAAAAAGCGTGAAGAAACCGCGAATAGACTATAGCATGTCCTTGAGTTTGCGCTGCACATGCGTGGGGTACGGGTGGGGGTCCGCGGCGATTGGAGGCGTTTTAGGCGCGGGCAGTATATCTCACGACTCCGAAGTGTTAGCGCGCTGGTTGTGCTGCCTAGTGGAAGATATCATCTAGGTATTTCGATTTAATCCATAATAACTACAATATCCATCCCCAGAGCCCAAAGAAAGTACTCCCCGCTAGCGCACACGTATTCACGTAAAACGCATTGTCGGGCACCCGATACAGCGACGCCCTGAAATGTTTAATCAAAGCACGATTCTGTTAAAAAATATTACTTAACATAAACAAGTATTAATGTCCCTGCTGAAAAACGTGATATTGTCAGTTGCTTCGAAAATCGCAAGCCACTTTCAAGGGAACAGGAAGAAGATGAAAATATGTCCACTTCATCTCAGTGTGAAGTACATCAACACCCATAGATGATAGAGGAAAATATAATTTCCGATTTTCGTTCTTTCCATTATCAGTCACAGTCGAGTCACATTTCTTCATAAAATACGAATTTATAGTCTACAACTCTGTAGTTTGCTGGTCCAAACATTGTTTTTGGTGATAATAAATTCCTGATTGCATTGCAAGTGAATATTAGTCATCATAGCATTATATAAATTATTTGTACATAATTCATTGTTACGGGAATATTTTTGAAATAACTGCAAAGTATCTTATTTCTGGTCACTATATTACATTAACTACAAGTCAAAATTAATATAACTTTGTACCTATTTAATCGTACTCACACTTCGATCAAGTTATGGAGAGAAACTCTTAGAAACACGAATAAGTTAATATTACAAAGATTCTCAATATTATTCTTATGAAACAAAATACGCCCGATTTCAAATGCACCTATTGAAAACTTCACGTTTAGTAATATCTTGAACTCCTAGTCATCAAAAAAAATATATTATTTCACATTTGTAAAAAATATCATTCAACACGTATACATTAATTTTAAATGCCTTTTTCCTTGCATAAAAAAAATCACATAATTTTGAGTTATTGCATCTCAGTACCACAATTTTAATGTTTTTGGGATGGTAAAACAAAATAAACGAAAACATTTACAGAACAATTATCGAAGTAGCTGAAGGTTATGTCTTAATTCTATCAAAGTTACTGTATGTCTTTACAAATTTTTAATAGTTACAAAAAAGTGTACAATATAGTTTTAAAGAATTTTTGAAGTTTCTTATGCTATATATTTCAGTGTGATATATATTATTTTAATAAATAGGTTAATTTTCATTATTTTTTTCGTCCCCAAAACAATAACTTTATAATTTTGGGATATCATTATGCGAGAAAATATGCTGTCAAATTTTTTATTCGAGGAAATAATACTTGTTGATAATATATACGAATTAACAGTTCTTTGTCTTTACAGAGCGAAGGGCATGGGGAGCAGATCATGCTTCGCCGAGGCATTAGACAGCATTGGAGAGTTTGACAGGAGCCACGTTGTGTGACCGCCTGAGACCGGCGGGATATGGAGGGCAATCCCATGCCACAGCGACCACTGCATATACGGGCACACCCACGCACATCGTGAAAGTCCCCGCCGACCAAGACAGGCCACACCACAGACTAAAGATGGGGTAGTTCGATCTCGCCAGCTGCAAGATCTCCGTATCCCAACATTGAACTGCTTGTACGTCATCACGACTAGCGAAAACGGCGTGGATAGGATTTCAGGTTAGAAGACTGTTTAAGTAAACAAGTACTTTGACATTTTTTCATACTTTCTGTAACCAATCGGTAATGCAGTTTTATTAAATTCAAATGGTAAAATGATTATTTTAATATAATAGTACTTGTCATTTGAAAATTAAGATATAAACAAACACGTCCACTATTGTCGACCATGTGACTTTGACGGTTGTTTAGCTTTGGGGTAGGTCTATGTTGGTTGAATGCGCAGAAGACGAATAATCGGTCTGCCTCATGTTTAGTCTGTGGACCGCACCAAGGGAGGATCGCCGAACTGTGCGCCGAGCAGTATGCTATCATGCGACATCGAAACCTGCCACCCGGATACAGTTACTGCACATTCTACAACAGCCCGTATCACTTCGCGCCATGTCTAGGCGACTGGTATTGTCCGTATTACGTATACACAGTCCCGTGTGTAGGCTGCCGTTCACACCTGAGCACATACGGAAACGTATTGTGTGATGCCATAACCAGCAGGTGAAGAGTGATGACAATAGTCATCGCATATCTTCAGTGATGGATCGGACGGGGTCGTCATTACTTCCGACGATTGTCATGAGCGAGTAGGATGACGTAGTGGGGAGAGGACGCATCCTGCCAGTTTGTTGAGATACACACTGTGACGTCACTTCTGGCATCGCGATACATGTCACCTATAGTGATGGACTCTGATGGCCCAGCAGTACGTCTGAGACATCGTGCATCCCCTCAGGTTGAACCACCTTTCATCCATACGCAATTATCTAGACTAAGGCTTTCCACATCGGAGTTGATGCACTGGTCCCAAATAGGGCCACCCTGATAATCAACTCTCAAAGCATCCTGTTGGAGAGTTTCTGATGTTGAAATCTGGGAAACTGTTTTTCTTCAGAAAACGAAACAATAGTTTTGTCTTATCCAGAGTCATATCCAAGTATGTATTGTGGTATGTGCAGATTACAGACTGTTCTAGTTAATTTATCACAACCATTCGCAGATCCAGAAGTGTTATTAAATAGTAGTGAAAGGAGAAGAAGCCTCATAATAGCACTTCAGTGTGTTCCGGGCACTGAGTTTCCCATGTAATATAAATGCCGAAACAGTTTCATAGCCTGCGAACGCATCAAAGCCCTTTAGAGCGACATATCTTTACACATCACATATTGCTATGACGGAATTACTGGAAACAATATTCTTGAAAGGTGCGTGATACACGTGGTTGAACTCAGGGGATGAAAGCAGCTCCATCATACTAAATGGCACCGTATCTACAATTACATGTCGAATGAGACCAACATAATACAGACTTGAGGAGTAATGACTGTTTACATAAATTAAGAAAATTTATATATCATGTTTTTGATTCACAATGACAGACAGACGTCTCTGACTGAGGGGTATAACCTTCTCTAGATTCTAGACAATGCTTTTCCCTTTATCGTTACTTCTTCTGGACTTAAAAGGCTCCGTTTATATGCCTTTATCGGTGCGAAGAGGCTTGCACTGGATCCTTGAACAAGTCTTTCAGATACAAACAACTCTTCAATGCCTTTTCACTCAGAGTCTCTCAACATCTTCACTGATTCAGCATTAGAAACTATGCAATTTTCCACTGATATTAGTTGAGCTGAGGTTCCCTCAGAAGGACTACCAGTAGTCGTGAAACATGTCTTCAGTCTATCATTCTCATCCACGAACTTTTCCTGCTTCGGCCCAATGTCAGTGTTTAAGAAATTCCGTCTCAGTGTGTCAATTTTTAGATAAATGTTAAAAAAAAAAAAAAAGCATTTTGTGTGAAATGTCTTGAGGAAAAATACNGTTCTTTTGTCTCACGAATTCCGGGCCATTATGTTGTCGTCTCACGAATGCCGGGCCGTTCTGTTGTCTCACGAACTTCAGGCCATTATGTTGTCGTCTCACGAATGCCGGGTTGTTATTTTGTCTCACGAATGTCGGGCAGTTCTGTTGTCTCACGAATTCCGGCCCATTATGTTGTCGTCTCACGAATGCCGGGCCGTTCTATTGTCGTTCAGTCACTGACAGGCTACCGACGCGCGAGCGTGAAGCACCTGGCTTGCGCAACGTCCGTCCCGCACATAAATAAACGGATGCATTTGTCGCTGATTGATATATTTACACTCAGAAGTTTAGACTCACAGATTTGTGTAAATACAGAAGATGTACTTTTATAAAAGTTTGCATCGTGATGGTCCTTAGTGACTACATAAACATTGATAATTGTGTTACAATCTGTTCAGGGATTAAAAGGTTTTTAACGGGGTACATACAGTAGTACTATTTCATAAGTCTATATTTCCAAAATAGATTAAGGTGGAATCAATTTTTTCACATTGCTTTATTTCAAAACGTGCTGGTTAGAAACTTGCAATACCATTATAGGAACCTGCACAGAACTTTGCTTCATACTTTCCATCAATAAATAAATTGATTCAAGTAAAGTATCATAGGTACACGTTGCACGACGAGAACACTGCACGCTAGTACATAACCTTGCGCATAGGAGCTATAAAGCACTTAATGCTCGTGGCTTTGTCGTCCTTATCGCTCCCGTGTTTCTCGGCCTCAAATGCTCAAAACACCCCAAGGTAAATGTCACCCTTAAGTCACGTCCTCAGCTGTGCTTTCCATGGAGCGGAAATGCAAGTCATCGTAGTTTTATAATAAAAGCTTAAGTATGGGTCTGTTGAAGTATAAGTTAAACATAAGCAAACGATCGTGGTTTTGTTCCGATAATGCCTTATATAGGATCCATAGCAACGTAAATCTCCCGTTGCAACGAATACACTTGTTAATTATGCAAAANATACACTTGTAAATTATGCAAAAATTCTATTCTTGGAGTGCACATAGAAGCAGATATTAAAGGTACCTAAGGAACAGAAGAGTTCACATGAATATCATGACTTGCCAAGTGATATCACACCAATATACTCAGCGACAATACCTACCCAAACGAAAAGTAAATGTGGTGGAATAACTATGCTGAGTGCTCAATATTTAGGCATAAACTTCGAGATTATTATAAAATTAGGATCATGAGCCGAATAAAAAGGCTATGGCCAAAGAGCTGCTAAAATAAAAATTAAGTCGAAATATAATTGGCTCAAAATGAACACTGTCGAAAAAAATTTCAATTTGCAGTTAAGTTTTAGTGCTGAGTCTCCGGGCATCAAAAAGAAACTGATGACAGCGAAGAAGTCAATCATTTTCCAGGTGAAATTTTAAGGGCAGAAGACACATTTTTCTCTGAAGAAAGGCGAAAGAACTAGAATAAAGTTAAGTGGTTTTGACACCAGAAATATTTTGGATTGACTCACCAATGTATGATTCGGCGAACAAAAATTGTACGTTTTGTTAATATAATTACAGATGAGAGTTTTTAATGTATAAATTCTTCTTTAAACTATAGATTTTTACGCTTTCGCTTTAATACATGTAGATAATCATNAGTTTTTAATGTATAAATTCTTCTTTAAACTATAGATTTTTACGCTTTCGCTTTAATACATGTAGATAATCATGTCTCTAATACCCGAAATAATGTATATATTGATGTCAGTTTTTCATTACTTAAATATTTTATATTGAAATTAGTAACTTTTCTTTAAAATACATTTTATTTGATATTGGTTTCTTCCTGCTTATTTAATTNCGCGGAAATTCCACAAGAGATGACGAGAAGAGTAATGCGTAATTTCAGAATGAGGCTTCAGATATGTCACGGTTGACATTTGAGTGAGATTATTTTTAAAAAGTGAAAATTAAAAGATTAAGTGAAAATGAAAAAAATTAAATGAAACTAAATGGCAAACATAATTCTTTTAGATGGTTTAATAAAATTTTGACTAGAATCGTTTGTGTATTTTTTATTAGCCGTTCAAATTCGGGAGTTATTTCTGCCGCTCCCTGTATTAAAGGTACGTAAGGAACAGAAGAGTTCACATGGATATCATGACTTGCCAAGATATCACACCAATACACTCAGCGGCAATACCTACCCAAACGAAAAGTAAATGTGGTGGAATAACTATGCTGAGTGCTCAATATTTAGGCATAAACTTCGAGATTATTATAAAATTAGGATCATGAGCCGAATAAAAAGGCTATGGCCAAAGAGCTGCTAAAATAAAAATTAAGTCGAAATATAATTGGCTCAAAATGAACAGTGTCGAAAAAAATTTCAATTTGCAGTTATGTTTTAGTGCTGAGTCTCCAGGCATCAAAAAGAAACTGATGACAGCGAAGAAGTCAATCATTTTCCAGGTGAAATTTTAAGGGCAGAAGAAACATTTTTCTCTGAAGAAAGGCGAAAGAACTAGAATAAAGTTAAGTGGTTTTGACACCAGAAATATTTTGGATTGACTCACCAATGTATGATTCGGCGAACAAAAATTGTACGTTTTGTTAATATAATTACAGATGAGTGTTTTTAATGTCTAAATGCTTCTTTAAACTATAGATTTTTACGCTTTCGCTTTAATACATGTAGATAATCATGTCTCTAATACCCGAAATAATGTATATATTGATGTCAGTTTTTCATTACTTAAATATTTTATAGAATAAAAGTATTTTATATTGAAATTAGTAACTTTTCTTTAAAATACATTTTATTTGATATTGGTTTCTTCCTGCTTATTTAATTTTTAATAGTCTCCCAGTTTGGTCCAACACAAAAAATATTTTTCCTNTTCTTTAAAATACATTTTATTTGATATTGGTTTCTTCCTGCTTATTTAATTTTTAATAGTCTCCCAGTTTGGTCACACACAAAAAATATTTTTCCTATTTTATTATAATAGACGAAATTATGTGCAATTGGCATAGGATATTAAAAACCATTTATTTTAGCTGAACACTAGGTTTTATTCCAATATTCCCAAAACAATTAACAACCAATTTATTTCAACTTCAAGTTACGTTTCCTTTGAATATATTCCAAAGGAATTTAGTAAATTAAAATTTGGAAAATTAGTATTATTATATTTAATGACTGATGGTTGTAGGTTACGTGCAGCTTATTATTATTTTGCAACTGGTAGGTATGGGCACAATATCAAGAAAATAATATTTTGTAATAAATAAAATCTAAGTTTTTTTAAAAGTTTAATTACTTACGTACTCAAATCTTTTATGCACGATGGGTGAATAAATAATAACAGGCCACAATTATTCTTCTCCATAATGTTGCCAAATGTCTGCAAAGAATAATAAAATCATGGTATCTGAAACAAAAGAGTTTCGCCAGAGACGCTGAAAGATAAATTTCTGCCATTATTTTCCTTAGCTCCTTTTTCTTTGTTCCCCTTCGTTCTTATTTGTCCAACCCATCACGAAAGTCGTTCTTCTCCGCTCTGTGCAACCTAGCCAGCATGGCGCCAGATCACAGAGAGGCTCTTGTCTCCTGGCATCTATACAGAGTCCTGGACCGCATTATATCTTCAGCCGCTTTGAGAGACGTCTGGCGTCCTTCTCTCATTACTTGGATTGCACTGCACAGGCCCGTAATGAGACAGAGGACTTTCTGATCTCTCTCTCTCTCTTTCTCTTTCTCTTCTATCAGTTGGCACGGAAATGTACGATATTTACAATATGGTTAATAGTAACGCCCAATTTTCAGTAAAATGTATTTATTTTTATTTACAGCGTGTCTCTAAAAATCACCGACAAACTCCGGGAGGTGATACCTTACGGAAAATTAAGTAGAAAATATTAAGGACACGGTGCACCTACATGCAATATTAAGGGAGGATTTACCCCTTGAAAATCAAATTTTAAAACAATAATCTCCCAAAATATCGGANACCTACATGCAATATTAAGGGAGGATTTACCCCTTGAAAATCAAATTTTAAAACAATAATCTCCCAAAATATCGGAAACTTAGTAACATTAAATGACAGTAATCCGAACATTGTTTTCTGTTATTGGGATCCTTAACCTACAGCAATAATGTATTAATACCTTTCACGGTAATGAAAATAATAGGGGTAGCCACCCTTTTATTTTATGCAACTTTTTTACTGTCGGGATTTTGTAATTTTTTATGCTGGTCTATTGAGCAGTGTTACTTGCGTAACAAATATGGCCCTCTTGTTGCAAGTGCGTAGGACACACCGTTTTCGTTCAAAACAAACATGAAANTTACTTGCGTAACAAATATGGCCCTCTTGTTGCAAGTGCGTAGGACACACCGTTTTCGTTCAAAACAAACATGAAGTTTCCGTCCAGTGTTATAGTCCCTAACACGTAGGCCACACTAGGTACATGAGTCATTTGGTTGGCTGCTGGGTTCACTGCTCAAGTGATGGTGGAAGACATTTAAACACTTGCTGTAAACAACCTGTACCACACATTTATAGGCTTACAGTACATAACTAGTATGGTTATTGTATCAAACATACAAACAATTTTTGTCTGTTTGTTTGGACGCGTATAACTCCCAAAAAAATCAACCAATTTTCATTATATTTTTTTATAAACCTTCATTTTGTTCCCACGAGTGTTTTACACCTTTCTTTTTTTATCTGTATTACCTGCAAAGGTACTAAAATCTGTAAAAAGCTCATTTTTACCATGCTTTCGTGTCAGAAAGCGCCTTTGTTGACAGCTGTCTATTTAATCATTTCAGTTTGTTGTTCTCAATGTTTTTTTTACATATATACATATACTTATACATACATATACTTCTTTTAATTAATTGCACAGAAATGAATAGAACCAAAATCTTTTATGTCACAGCAATGCGTGTCCGGGTAAGCTAGTTGTATCAAAAAATGTTGATCTGTGTCAATATGCTACACCCCAAGGTTCTCACGAAATAGATGTTTACTGTTCGAAACAGATAGTGTGCTATGCCTGCGACATACAGATCCTAAGCAGGGCTTTCAAAAGCCCTCAGTTTACCGTGAAGAGCCTATACTTCCTTATATATATTTCCTTATTATTATAACGTCATTTTCATAAGGATATTTAATGTTTATATTCTAACCCACTGGCTACGCTAATTATTTCTACGTATAACTGTCTGCCGTTATGAATCCCTGTTCCAGAAGGTATTTCCTGTGTTGCCTTCACAGACAGCTTCCTTCAGCTCGGTACAAAGCTCGCCCGTGGTATATGTGATGGCGTCACATTTATGTGATCTGTACTTTGGACCTCAAAGTCAATGCATGGTAAAATTATTACTTAGCTTTACGCAAACTTTCTTCAACTCATAAACGGACTGATGTTCTCAGGAATTAAAAGAAAAAATATTCCCCGTTTTTGCCCAGTTACATATGGGCCATCCAAACAATAACATCAGTGATAATCTTTACAAAAATTAGCAAATATAAATTTTTGAAATGTATACTGGTGGCATGAGTTACTGTAAGGCATTATCAAAGAGAAATATGAAGGCGTAAAAAATTTTTTTACGAAATGTTTTCCTACATTAGAGCGATGAGTTTTAATAATACAGCTTTCGCTACGGTGTATTGAGATTACTATACGATAGTGACTTACAACTTTAGCTTGCATTTACATAATACTTTGCTAATGGCATTATTCATTTCATTTGCGTGGCCAAAAAATTTAATATTTTTAACATTGTCAATGTTACCATGTATCCGGCTGCACTATTAACCTCGAAATGTATAGATAATACGTGTCAGCTTGTAGAAATAAGCCTTGTAAAGCAGCAACAGGAGTGAACAGAGAAGTAATAATGTAATGTGTGGCATAAAAATCATAAAAAATAGCTATTATACCTGTATCTCATCGAAAAATTGAGTTAAGCATAAAATCATAAATTTTGAAATACCTCAGAAACCGTAAGCTTTAGAAGAAAATTGCTGAAATTTGTTCGGTGTAGAAACACGTGTAATAGGATGTAAAAAATATTTTAGTGCAATAAAAAAGAATTGTCAATAACTTCGTTTTTTAATAAAAGAAAATTAATTTTTTCTTAATTATAAGTGTAATGTACTAATATATGAACTTATATATATTAAAAATAATATGAAAAATTTATGAACAGTAAAATAATGAATGACATGCCGTTAGTGTCAATATTGAAAGTACGGAAAGGTTTCATATTTTGTAAGTACGGAACTGAGTTCCGCATTATGTCATTACGGAGTGCGTTTCCGTATATTTACAGTATATTTCCATGTTAATTTCCTTGAATGTGCGGCAATTTTTAACAGTGCGTGGGTGATTATCTACGACTGGTTTTCGATCTTCATCGCTGGAGAATGCTATTGCCGCCCTCTTAATTGCTCCTTTCCGATTCCTCGCCAACAAGATACACGAGGCCTGTTCCGAAAGTGCTCGGACTGGCAACACTGCGCTGATACTGCGGAAGCTATCCTGTGATTGTCCGCCGTGAAGGCAGTCTGCGGCGTACTTCGTTCATGTGAGTGAAGCCAAGGAGAGGTGCCTTCTTTCTCGCTTTCTATAAACTGCAGTGCGTATTACCGTGGAAGATGAGAAGGATATGTGTACAGTTGAATACCAAAGCATCGCTACTGAACTCTGTGTCAAGCTACGCGGAAGTGACCAGGAAACCTCAAGCAAGCGTACGTACGATAAGCTAATGGCTGGTCCGCAGTATTCACATGGTTGAAGAATATTACGAAAGGCGTAATCAGTGTGTAGGATCGCCAGAGGGGTGGGCGTCCAACATCTGTGGAAGATGAGATCATGTGAAAGTAAACAAATTGCTGAAAGAAGAAAGACGCTCAGCGATTCGTGAACGGTCAGCTAAACTGCTTTCTGTTCTAGCCGCAGATAAGTTGTAGACATTCACAGTTACCGGTAAACACTGCAGTTGCTTCGTCCAGGGTAGCTCTTACCTACTGAAGTTCTTATCGCCCAATCATCATTGGCCAACTGGGATGCTGGTGTAGTTCTCCTGACTCCCTGGGGCTGTACTCAGATGACATAATCGCTCTCGTTGACACATTTTCCATGCTGTGGACCGACAGTGGAGTGCTGCACTTCAAGGGCAACTTTTGTGTACGAACTGTTGCAATGATGACGTGTGCAAGCCTTAATTCTGCACCTGCATGAACGCGCCATCCCACATACTGAAGCAACTATGATTGTGGACAGCAGGAGCATGTAGCAAAAGGAAGTACAAACTGGTAGCACTAGCGTTTCAACTTTAAACGCGCATATAACAAATTTACAAGTTTAATTCTCCGTGCCTTATTACAAGGGAAATTACTGGTGTTACAAGTGAACAATATAAGTCAATGTTGCGTGACCAAACCATTAACAGATAAAATTAGATATTAGTGTAAACATGAACATTGTTTTACTGATTAACAGAAGGCTTCAAAAGGACAAGTGCTTTTATTTTTGTTAAAGATTGGGGTGTTTCGGAATGTTATTACATGTTTTGTATTATTCAGATGAGAAGAAATAGCTCAAGTTGCTTAGTCTCGAAGGAAATAGTTTTACAGACCAGGGACAAATTTCGATTTCCAGTATGATGCTGACATTGATCAAAAATTCATGTGTGTCTCGCACAAACGTTGAGCAAGTGCTTCAGGCAATAAGGAATGACATTAATGTGGTAACCTAGGCGACACATGAACACCTCATCAACGGTTCTGTAACATGTTATACTGGCCACTCGCAGTCAGTATCATGCAACTGGATCTAGTCAACTGATATGCAAGGCGCCAGCAGCGAGGACTGTTCGAGTTGTTGGTGCAATCAACACAAGACTCGACACCTCACAATGTTACCACAAGTTTACAACATTTGATGAGCTGACTTCAAATTGTCTGGTTTTCTAGTATTAGAGGTACTAATGTTATTAGCAAATCTAAAATCTGTACGCAACAGAAAATATTAGTGTTTGTAGTTTGTCAGATTGTAATTTGTATTTTTTAACTAATTATTTTAGTAAGTTAGTAGTCGATGACGCAGATAGCAGTTATGCGGACACTATCGCCCAACGTAGTTGTTGCTGGAAACAGCGAGAATCATAGGCACCAGACTGAGAACCAGGCCACGATGGCGCGGTATTCCGACGATAGAGGACACTAGAACACTTAGCGCGGTGTTTCCTCCCCGTGACGCCAACCTGCCAATATGCTCCAGAAGGCGACCAGAGAATGTTCAAGCCGGCCACCCAGATCTGCACTTCTGAAGTAGCCCTTGGCATCGAGACAAGTTGGCACTTGTTGATCTATAACTATATTACGAAGCGTAACTCACGTGTTATATACATTACAATAGTATGGAATAATTAACCTAAAATATTCCCCAATTAATTAGCTGCAATTGTTTCAAACTTATATCTAATTCCTAATTATAAATTACTAATATTAATCTCTTTTTTTCACTTTTAAACATATCTTAATTACGGATTTAAATAATACTATGTAACTATATAGGCAATTTATAAGACTGTGTATTAACCTGTGAATGATGCGGGGTCGCGTTGATAGATGTCAATTCCTACGTTTACCGGAAAGGAGGTGAGGCACCCAGCCTGTCAACAACGCTGATTGGCGTTGTGAGTGTCATATTGCCTGTGCGATAAGTGGGGACAATGAGGAGGTTCTATTTTATTTCTAGTCTACCTTAAGAGTAAGAGGAGTCGGAGGTCCTGGGTAGGGATAGGACCTACGTGCGTCTCAGGGCTGAGCCCTACACGCCTTGACATGCAGGATATTCTCACTACAAGGGCACATGCTCGCGGTATGACTGGTACTACGCAAACATGGCCGCGACTAGGGCCAAGATTACGGGCGTGTTTATACTTGGCGAGAATTCGTACATAGCTTAAGTCACTCCACTATAAATGCAGCGGCTGTGTGACAATGCAACCAGACCCGCTCAATGCTGTCAACATTTGTTATCAATTCTAGACACCTTAACTCACAAGGAATTTTTTCTTGGCTCAAGAAATTCACCCGTATTAAACTCGTTAAGTGCTCTCTAAGCTTCTTCAATACCTACTGTTCGGTCAGAATTTCCTTCATACTCTTTCGTGAATTATTTTCAATAATGAAATCGAATGGGCGGTTGAAGAGATTTGGGCGGCTCTTAATAGCGAGGTCTTTAGATTCGATGAGAGTGACTGAGGTGAGTATGGAGCAGCGCCGGAATGAAGGTGCCGGGAAACGGGAGAACCCCGA
>NQII01010901.1:0-24717 GCA_002778355.1 Clitarchus hookeri
TCCACGGTAAGCAGAAGCAGTAAACGAGATTAACGATCAAAGTTCACTTGTTTGGACAGTTTATTAAACAGTTAAAAATAGCGAGTTTCCATAGTTTGTAGCATAAGCAACATGAGACGTCAGCTGCAAGGAAACAGCGACGCGGGAACGCTAAGTTGAACACTTCTCGTCGCAATAGCACGACGCGATTCAGTAGAACGAAGGAACCATTCGACAGTATTGTTTCAATTCAACTACACGAAACGAACTAATTTTGAGTCATTTTATATGGTAAAGTAGAACTTTTAAAAATAATTTAATAAGTAGTTAACTTGTTTTGAACTGTTTCCAAGTGAATTAAAAGAATATCGTAACNATTGAACTGTTTCCAAGTGAATAAAAAAATATCGTAACATTTATTTTGAATTTTACAACGTCATGTTTTGATAAACTTATTTGAACACTTTTCTATACACTTAAGGCTCTGTTAGTGTTATAGAAATGTTTGTTAGATTATCAACCAAATAAACATCTCTACCTTTGCTTTTACCGGCTGAACTTTACAGAGACCCAATTAATTTTTAATGTAAGGAAGTACCAATTTATGAAAATTAAAAAAACATCCTCATGTTTCTGCGAAGTGCTATATGGTCATTGCGATAAGTGGAAGATTTTCTTATATGATAGGCTGCTAACTAAAATTGAAAGTCTTGAGAAAGATATTGGCCACCATTCCTCTTCGGGTTCAG
This sequence comes from Clitarchus hookeri, assembly GCA_002778355.1. Lineage (NCBI taxonomy): Eukaryota > Metazoa > Arthropoda > Insecta > Phasmatodea > Phasmatidae > Clitarchus > Clitarchus hookeri. The sequence continues at coordinate 729 of NQII01010901.1, forward strand.
CTTAAATAAAAGCCAGAGATGAACATTTATGAAAGGAACTTGGGGCTGTGACCAAAATTCCTAACTTGACTACATTCCAAATGCAACCTAGTGACAATGACATATCTGAGCCTCATCTAGGTGAATCCCCGAGTAATTTGACGGCAGATGGAGTTTTTGAAATTTATATGGAATTGCCTTTACAACCAAGCTGCTTAGGTCAACAGGCCTTTCCATAATTGTGAAAATAATTCTTCAGAAGCAAATAAATTGGAAGAATCCAAAATAATTCTACTTCACAGAGCAGAATATATGGCTTTAACATCTATAATGAACATTATACGTTATGAAAATAACAACCGCTTTCAAACTGATGTAGGAAGCAGCCTCCGGCGAAATGAAATTAAACTGATAGTGCAAAATGATACTTTATTGCAAAGGTATTCCAGTAGTGTCAAAATGTTAATTGTCTTATTATTATATATACTATTATAGTAAATAGCTGCTTCCAAAGGTATAATAAATGTTAAAATAAAACGCTGCTGTGTCAAAATCCGAGGGTTCACGAACTTACAAATATGAAAGAGGAGAGAAGTTGGCTCTGGTCTTTAACAAGGAAAATCTGCTTATTAGGCTTCCTTTGTAATATTAGGGGCCTGAGTTTCCCATTTAAAGCCCACCGCCCACAGAAGAATTTTCCTTACCATATCGCATGCAACGAGTTTTGCTAGCTGCTGAACGCGCTCGTACAGTGGGAATATCGATGCCTGCTTGCAGTATTGCTGGTTAGGTCTACTATATCTCGGTAATTGGATTGGTGCTATTTCATTTACGTATCTCTCTGCTAGTTTCCGATCTCAGCCAATGAGAACAAGGAAACGTGCCACGTGACTTTATTTACATGGCAACGTGATTGTTTTGACAGAATTAATAATTGCATATAATAAACACGTATGTATACACTTTTTAGGTTATGTGTGTACTCATCCGAAATCCTCAAAAATAAATGCCAGTTTTAAATATTTCAGGCTAACCATTCCCTTGTACACAGTCGTTTATTTCGTCCAGAGTTTTTATTTTCATGATTCGAAACTTAAAGTATTGTAGTTACAGCAATCTTTCTTCGACGTACAGAGTGAATTGATAATAATTTTCGCCAGTTGTTAAGAATTGTTATGGCTGCCGGCGTTACTAGTTGGCAGAGTAACTCGCAAGGAATCCCCTACCGTGCACGACAAAACCAGTGGCTGACCCCGCGAGTAATCAAGTTACAAAGCTCTTAGTTTAGCTCATAAATAGTATCTCAGAGGCTCCCAGGAAAAACAGTCCTGTGTGCGGCGGGCCTAAGTTTGTCTAAGAAGATTTCAACGACTGGAAGAGTGGCTCTACATTGGATTGACTCTACTTGAATAAAGTACCGTGCACATGAAAACCACGGTTTCTTTGTGAACAAGGAAGATCAAGGGCGAGCCTATTAATGCTGCACTCGTCTACCAGGTTGTAAACGACCAACAATATTAGCGCAAAGTATATGAACGTAAAGTGGAAGCTGTAAAATGTTTAGCAAAACGAGGTATTTATTTCCGTCAAAATTATGTAACAATTTGTTCTACGCAGAATAGTAATTACTTCAACTGTTAAAGCTGCTATCCTAGTTGGACTCGTCCCTATAAAAACATCTAAAATATCACTGGGGCAAACGGAAAGACATATGTCCTGGGATGAAGTTAATCTCTCTGTTTGGGCCATATTGCTGGAATAAATAATCACTGAATTTAACAAATACAAGTATGGTACTCTATCTTTTGGTTCAACTCCAGATTGAAATACGGTGCACCAACTACATCTTCGTGCAATAGGTTTTAAGTACTGGGCTTGTCGAAAGATTTTTAAAATGTTTACACGTGGAATGTCATTCACATGGAAAATAATTGTTTCAGTATACCAAATATATTTGTTGACGTAGCGATTGTTTCAGCTAAGCAATATTTTGTTCTTACAGCCAAGCCTCAGTTCTTCCAAATTAATTAAATTTATCCCCAAACAAATAATTTATTTGGAACAATTTTGTTAGTGCCAAACAAATATTTCGTTGCTTCAGCATGTTAAACGAATATTAAGTGTAAGCAAACATACCGTTACAGTGTGTAAAAAAAATGTTTGCACGGAGAGAAAAGATTGTTCCGAAGAACAAAATAATTGTTGGTATACGGCCTAAAATGTATTTTGTTGTACCAACAAAAGGTTTTGTTGAATAAACAAAACTTGACATACCAAAACATAAATTTTTTTTTCACCGAAGAAAATATTGGCTTGAATAAACAAACCAAAAGTAATTGTATTTTGAATAGAAAATTTATTTGAATAATTTGTATACGGCATTGACCATAATTCATGTACCTTACACTGGGAGGTGATTCCTTATGAAGAACACGGCGGGATATACAAAGGCAAAAAATATATTGTGGTGAACAATAAGGGAAGTATGCAACATTTAAAATAAAAATTTCAAATGCATCAATGTTAAAAAGTCAGAAAGTACTTGAGAAGTATCGACTAAATCGGAATCGTGTTTCATGAAAAGGATATTATAAATATCTTAAAAAGCGGTTGGCCAAATCGTCCCCCTTCATTGCATAAGTGCAGATAGTCACCATATTTTCGCATGTAACTTTGGAACACTAGGCGGTAATGAAAAATGCAAGGCAAATTATCACCAAGAGGGCGAAATAATGACAAAATTCTTCTTGTCCGAACTCTTTCCGTTAACCGATTTCAAGAATATACCGCTAAAAATTTCTGAGATGCGTTGTAGCCCTGTGAGGTTAGGTAACACGTTTGTAACACCACGCTTCTAAATGTGTATGTAAGTACAAGTTCACCCGAGGAAGGACAAGTGTAGAAAATAAGTAGCGTTGTGCCAATCAGAGGAATATATGACACATGTTTACATAGTAAGTAGTAGAGTACGGCGAATGACGTACTCGTCAAATGCCGCCGTTCGCCTTGTCCGTGGTGCTCCAGCATTCGGCTACGTCACTATTGTCGAGCCTTCATCCCGCGCAATCTCTGATGGAGCTGTACAAATGTCTCACAGGAGGGTTGACTACGCGCTGGATGGCGCAGTCGGAACAGCTTCACTGCTTCTCTTGCATTCGTGCTGGCTGCTCCGTACACGAGGAGCATATTTGCTATCAACACTAGCGTAAAACGTTTCATACTTCCAACACCTGCTGCAGGTGCATACTTGCCAGCAGCGAAGACCACCACCACCACACAAGCAGCGATGACATCCTCACCTTTCTCCTCCGTTACTTGCATGGCGCGCGTGGTATTAGGGTTGCCTACCCACGCAGGGCTACACCGCACCTTTGAAATTTTGTGTGAAGTTTTCTCAAAAACTGTTTCCCGGAGAGAGAAAGACAAGAAAACATTTTGTCTTTATTTTTCTATGGTAAGTAATAATAAACCTATAATATTTCAATACCGCATATTGTTCCAACGTTACCTGCTAAAGTAATATGATTACCCTTATTTAAACAATGAAGAGGTACGATTTGATAAACTATATTTTAATAAATTTACTATATTCGTTTCCTGAAACATGATTCCGAATTTTGTGTCACTCAATCTCGAGTACATATTAATAGTTTTACATCCATGCGTTTCACACGTTTATTTTCAATGCCGCTTACTTCCCTCAATATCCACAACAAGACAGTTTTTTTCCCAATGTATTCCACACCGTCATTTTCATAAGGAATCACCTCCCGAAGTTTGGCACATGGATTCTGGTCAACGTTGTCTATTTGTTTGGCAACTAATTTGATTGCCTTATTTCAACACTACAGCTCGACAGTTTGTATATATATTTGTGACAATTAGGATTGCAACAATGCTTGTTAGTGCATTTGCCGTAGCTTAATAATGGTTATAAACATCTTAATAAACCATGGAAAACAGAGAACTAAAATGTAAAGCTGCAAAATTTGGAATACTTATTTGCGCACATTATCCAGTATTCGAACTGAATGTATTTTTAAAAACATTCTTATAATATCAGTATTGACTTTAGCTGAGGTTGCTAGAGCTTAACGCTTGCATGCGAACAATTTAGGTTCGATTCTCGGCCGCACTTCTAATGTTTTTATATAAACCGAAACCACTTTAGTGGACGTAGAGCCAAAATAATCTTTGTTTGGGGCAACCAAATAAGACCAACTAAATAATTTGGTTTCAACAACAAAATCTATCATTCTATCTATCCGCACAAGCAATTCATTGGGTTGGGACAAACAAACTTTGTTTAATTCAACAAAATGTTTTTCTCTATGTAGTTCTGCTTAGCTTGACAGTAAGATTTCGAACTTACGAAAAAAAACTTGATTGACATCAAAGATTATACAGGTCAATAGAGTTACGACAATGGTAGTAACATAAGCGCGATATACGATGGGCTTCAGGCCCTCATCAAGGAGAAGAATCAGTTTGCTGAATACATTTCCTGTTTTACACATTCCTTAAATTTGGTACAAAATTGCGCGGCAGAATTTTGCCCAGAATCCGTCCACTTCTTTACCTTCATGAAAAACCATTGTCAAGATGTGAAAATCGCTTTCCTTTAGTTAGAAAATAGTTTGACACAATATTGTCTGCCCGGGCAGATGCGACTTCAGCCACCAATGAGGGCATGCACTTTAGAAAAGAAATTGTTTAGGATACTGACGTCAAGGATGAGTACAGACAACATGCTCAAGAGGACTCTTGCTAACCACGAATAAGGTGTTAAGCTGAAGACTTGAATTATGAATATACTATGGGACTAGTATCCACAGATGATTCAGATAACCGGATTTTTTTATTGCAGTCATCAGTTAAAGACCTGAATTCAAGTTGTGCGTTGTATGGATCTTTGCATGGAAATGTCGCAGCTCTCCGTCCAACCTTTGATATTATTAACGATAAGGCCTTATTGCTCCATGACTGTAACCACAGAGCACAGGCATTGAAAGAATTGACCGACTGCCGACTACTCCTGCCGACTGACTCCTGCCAACTGACTACTGCCGACTGACTCCATCAGACTGACTCTTGCCAACTGACTCCTGCAGACTGACACCTGCAGACTGATTCCTGCCGACTTACTCCTGCAGACTGACTACTGCCAACTGACTACTGCAGACTGATTCCTGCCGACTTACTCCTGCAGACTGACTCCTGCCAACTGACTACTAGAGACTGACTCCTGCAGACTGACTCCTGCAGACAGATTCTTGCCAACTGACTCCTGCAGATTGAAACCTGCAGACTGACTCCTGCAGACTGACTCTTGCCAACTGACTACTGGAGACTTACTCCTGCAGACTGACTACTGCCAACTGACTCCTGCAGACTGACTACTGCCAACTGACTACTGCAGACTGACTACTGCCGACTGACTCCTGCAGACTGACTCTTCCCAACTGACTCCTGCAGATTGACACCTGCAGACTGATTCCTGCCGACTGACTCCTGCCTACTGACTACTGTCGACTGACTCCTGCAGACTGACTCCTGCAGACTGATTCCTGCCGACTTACTCCTGCAGACTCATTCCTGCCGAATTACTCCTGCAGACTGACTACTGCCAACTGACTACTGCAGACTGATTCCTGCCGACTTACTCCTGCAGACTGATTCCTGCAGACTGACTATTGCCAACTGACTCCTGCAGACTGACTACTGCGAACTGACTCCTGCAGACTGACTCCTGCAGACTGACTCTTGCCAACTGACTCCTGCACACTGACTCCTGCAGACTGACTACTTCCAAGTGACTACTGCAGACTGATTCCTGCCGACTTACTCCTGCAGACTGACTATTGCCAACTGACTACTGCAGTCTGATTCCTGCTGACTGACTACTGCAGACTGACACCTGCAGACTGATTCCTGCCGACTTACTTCTGCAGACTGACTATTGCCAACTGACTCCTGCAGATTGACACCTGCTGACTGAATCCTGCAGACTGACTCTTGCCAACTGACTACTGGAGACTTACTCCTGCAGACTGATTCCTGCCGACTGACTCCTGCCAACTGACTACTGCCTACTGACTCCTGCAGACTGACTACTGCCAACTGACAACTGCAGACTGATTCCTGCCGACTTACTCCTGCAGACTGACTACTGCCAACTGACTCCTGCAGACTGATTCCTGCCGACTTACTCCTGCAGACTGACTCCTGCCAACTGACTACTGTAGACTGACTACTGCCACCTGATTACTGCCGACTGACTACTCCCGAGTGACTACTGCCGACTGACTACTGCAGACTGATTTCTGCCGACTTACTCCTGCTGACTGACTCCTGCCAACTGACTCCTGCAGACTGTCTCCTGCAGACTGACTACTGCCGACTTACTCCTGCAGACTGACTACTGCAGACTGACTACTGCAGACTGACTACTGCCAACTGCCTACTGTAGACTGACTACTGCCACCTGATTACTGCCGACTGACTACTCCCGAGTGACTACTGCCGACTGACTACTGCAGACTGATTTCTGCCGACTTACTCGTGCTGACTGACTCCTGCCAACTGACTCCTGCAGATTGACTCCTGCAGACTGACTCCTGCAGACTGACTACCGCCGACTTACTCCTGCAGACTGACTACTGCAGACTGACTACTGCAGACTGACTACTGCCAACTGACTACTGCAGACAGTGCAGACTGATTCCTGCCGACTTACTCCTGTAGACTGATCTCTGCCGACTTACTCCTGCAGGCTTACTACTGCAGACTGAATTCTGCCGACTTACTCCTGCAGACTGACTTCTGCCAACTGACTCCTGCAGACTGATACCTGCAGACTGATCCTGCCGACTTACTCCTGCAGACTGACTACTGCCAACTGACTACTGCAGACTGATTCCTGCCGACTGACTCCTGCCAAGATGTTATTGATTTTGTGTTTTAATAACAACTTACTTATGAGGAATGAATATGTTAATATATATATGCAGATAATTCATTGCATTTATCGAATGTCGTGTCGGGTATCAGCCATGTGTCATATGGCACATGACTTATGTTGATTTACAAGCTAATGCCTGACCAATTCTCGAGCTAAATGAACAAATGCTGTATAACTTTCCATCGATACTGCTCACTCGCGATCATTCCCACGATAGTCGATGTAGCACCCTACGATCGGGACTTGAACCGACTACACACTCGCACCCTTCGGTGCCCAGAAGTAAATCGCCCCTTTGTAAAGCATTTCACAAAACTTTTCGCTAACCGTACGTGTCTCCGGCAGAAGTATTTTGTCAAAAATTAAATCTGGTGGATATAATGAAATAATAGAGGGCATTTCTGTTTATTTAAGCTTTGTACATTAGTTTGAATCGATGGTTCTACGCCGTATGTCATAAACCTAGGCATTTCGAACAAAAACATACATCCTACTCTTTGGCAACATTTCGCAATTCTCGCTTTCCCGTATAATCATGGCAGTTTCTAAGTCCATAAATAAAATAAATTTCGTCGTGGTTTGAACTTACTCAGTTCGAACCTTTTAATTTGCCTGCCCCAAGCATAAAATCTCAACAGCAAACAAGAAATATAAAGAAGTGTAAGGATGTTATATTAAAACTATTCTATAATAACATGATTGACATTTGTTGTGAGTTATATAAAATACGTATGCTTGGTCTCATATTTATTACCGTCGTTATCCCTAACAACTTATTTCTATATTCATGGACACAACAGTAAAATTGGTTGTTTATAAAATTATTTCAAATATGAGCAGTGTTGGTATGATTGTAAGTTATGTCTCCTTCCTCGAGAAATTTCTCCATAGATTATATATTTTACATAGTAGTCTTCAGCGAAAGCAGAAAGAGAAATAAATAAGTAGTAAAAATATGTGGTATGTTTCTAGAAGAACGTTATGGGTTACTCTGAAGAAACAGTTAACAAATCATGTAATAACTCCTGTTTTACTATCACAGATATAAAGTTATTTCTAACTGAGGGATAAAAGAGATTGATGTTCTAGGAAACATTATGGTGTAAATGAATTAAAGGATATGTTATAGCTTTTATACCAGAAGTTTTATCTCAGAAAAAACAAATATTCTACCAATGCCTTAAAGTGATGCTGGAGAAATTGTTTGCAATTACTGCCAAACAAATTGAATTCAAGAATTCTTGTGTCTTATTTCTGCTGTGAATATTATTCGCCAATAAATGATTGAATATTATCCGCTAATAAATTATTCGACTTGTAATTGAAGGCGCCATTAGACAGTTTGGGGAGAATTATTAAATACAATCTGTAAGTACATGATGGGTATTACAAATATGATTAGAGAATAACAGAAAATTACTTATAAGTGAACGGAAACGAAAAGGATGTTGCAACTAGTAAGAAATAAAGTCACGTGTGTATATATACATACATATATGTGAACAAACACACCCATACAGGATTCTTATACTAAGGTATTCACCCTAAATACCTTACGAGAACCACTGATGGTATGTCAATTTTGAATTACAATTTTCAAATAGCACTACTGGGCTCTGTGTCTGTTCCGAGATGTAATTAAGTACTGAGATATTTGTACCAATTTTAGTTTTTCAAATGGGAATATAATATGTCTCCCAATTGCATTACATGTAATTAAGCGGCAAGTTCAGTGACGTGATTATTTTGAATCTCGGACGATAACTTTTTGGAATATAATGGGATGCTCATGCGTGTATGCATTTGGCTGTAGCTGTGGGCGGGGCAGGTTGCATCGCCCGCTGGGATGTCCAGAGGAATGTGCCTACACAGGTGACATACACGCTAGTGATACAAAGGCACAGGTATCCAACGCATGCGAAAGGCAGTTTGTTGGCGTTGTTGTTGATTTAACACACAAATAAAACGGTTTTTAAATTTGATGTCCAAAGCTTGATTTCAATAATTCGCCTATAAATAGTGCATGTTGCAGAGTCCACACCAATGCAACATCAACTAATGGAAAGTCCCTTATATCTCAAAAAGTACTCGTCGGATTTCCACAATAATCACGTCACTGAACTCGCAAGCTTAATTATATGTTATATGATTTGGAACAATGACTATATTCCCATTTAAACACCAAAAGTGATATCGTTATCTTGCAATTCACAATTTCGAAATGAAAATGTTGATGCCTTCAGCCGTTAGAATGATATTTGGGGTGAAAACCTTAGACAAATAATATAATTCTCGACCCACACACACACACACATATATATTATATATATAAATACAGGATGGTTCTTAAATCATGGCACAAACATTGAAGAGTGGTACAGCTCACTAAAACAAACAATTATTGTATAGGAATATATAGGTGGAAGTGAAGCGTTGAGGTACAAACACAAAAACATAACACGTTAACGGAAACATAAAATGTTCATTAGCAGCATACTTAACGAGTGATTCCGTACAGAAAATGTTAAAACAGTTGCTGGAAATGCATCCACCAACAGTCACGCATGCTTGGCGACCTCTATATATGTCGTGATTGGCTGACAATGGTGGCGATAGTTGAGGGCAGTCAAACGGTGCGCCAGTGACCTACTGCATCAGCATCAGCATCACTCCACCGACGCTACCAAGCTTGCATTACTGTCGGTGGTAGCAATTTTGAGTTATTATTATAAACATTTCTGTAAAAAGGCATTTAGTGGTGACGTTGTAAATAAACACTGTGTTGCATTTCATGCGTAATTTTTGTGTTTGTGCCTCAACGCGTCACTCCCGCCCATATATTCCTATATAATAATTGTTTGATTTAGTGAGCTCTACCACCTCTCAATGTTTGTCCCATGATTTTACAATCACCCAGTATATATATATATAATTTTATATATGTATAACTCTGAACACATACGACATAAGAAGAAAACTGAACAACTACAACAGGTATACACATGAATTGTGGTGAATACAATGACTCGAAAAAAGACGAATCTTATATGAGCTGAAAAAACCTGAGTGCATGTGCTTTACTTTAGTACGCAATTCGGTAACAAATATGTTATTTTGTTTTCTGTTGTTTAATTTACTTTTAAGGTATATTAATAGTTTAAAGTTCCTGAAATGGTAAAGTAAGCCTAATGTGCCGAATATATTATGTTTCATAATGTGAATATTTTATATATTCATAATTATGTTTTACACAAACACATATCGGGCGTAAATATTTGTGTTTTCTGCGCAAGAAGTGTTCTGAAAAATGTAAATTCTGAAAAATTAAGTGCATAAATCTTAATACCAGTCATTATTACAACATAACTGGTCATAAAGGAAGTGAAAGTTGGTGCTCTCTTGCAAGGCACTAAGGGACAATGGATGAAACAGATGCGAAGGCAAATATTTATAATTAAAATAATACAATATTATGTAAAATAATGTTATTCCTTAAATAAAAAAAAAACTGACTGTGTTGCTTTACGAGCTCTTATTAATCATATAACTGAAAACACTTTGAAGATGTTCATGTGATTTAGACGGCTCTTCCAGTATTGTTCAATATTTTCGGATAGTTGACAAAATCATTTAAGATAACGTTTATTATATCTGTCTATATATTGTTTTTTTTTCAGTTTTTGTAAGCAAGCTTTTAATTATATTGCCGAAAACGGGCCGAAATTTTTCTTTTTATTGTTTACTAATTGGACAAACTCAACGTATGTAAATGTGAATTTCTCTATTTACTCTTTTTCGCAAAATTTTGGAGACCATATCACAAGATCATAATTTCTTCAAGTAAATTTTGATATTAATTGCTGAAGGCAGACTAACTGCTCTGATTTTCACCAAATTGCGTCATTTATTTGAAATGTCTCTAAGAATAAAAATCACTGAATCATTCCATTAGAATTTTGCCATGTATACGAAGATAGAGAAATATAAACAAACATCACTAGAGGTAAATGGTGTAAAAATATAGTCCACCTTTGTGTGTTATAACGGTGAACAAACTGGACACTTAGTAAGAAAATGCAATGAGTAGGTAACAGGTATTAGTTTAAGAAGACCTGTAACATTAAATTAATAGAGAGACATCTGGGGTTACTAGTCGCTTACTACCATTACTATATTCCTAAAATAATTTTATGTGATAAAAAATTATTTGTAATAAGATGATGGAGCCACTGTTTGTGTTACGAATCCTAGGAATATGATTATATTTCTTTAAAGTACAATTCAATACGCATTATAAACCAGATGATGGTACATCAGTAGGAGATGCAGGTTTTGACAGTATTAAAACGAATCTTCTATCACTGTAAACATCGAGAGATGTTAAGTGATTTCGAAGCTAAAAGGAATTCTACTTTTAGTTTTAGTTACATAAGGTATAACCCATATAGCGAGTTTGTCTCTTTGTGGTAACTTAAAGCAGATTGAGAATCTAAACCGACTTAGAATACTTTTTAAAATTATGATAAAATGTGTATGTATGATACAAAATAACCCTGTACCCTGGCCGAGGAACAATTGCATTATCTTTATCACAAGAGACTGGGGCGTCCGAATTAAAAACGTGTAAAAACGATATTCATTGATGAATTTGGCGTATATCTAAAACTCTGCAGCGGAATTCGTAAAATATACATTTGTGGAAAAAACACACAGTATCGAGTCTATTTGTTCAAACATACATGCTGCAGCTCCAAGACCATTCATACGTTTAGATTATGCAGCACATTTTCATGTTGAATTTCTCTTTAATGAAAATGTGTGCATTTAGTGATAATTTTCACACTATTATAGAATATATTTTATAAACTTTAAGTACGAATACCCATATATTTTAAAGGATATGCAAGCACGTGGTCTTGCTGAATATTTTCTTAGTAGGAAAGGTACAGAATTAAACGGTCCACTTATTCAAGTTATACAGGATCAGTATAAAATAAAACCCCAACTTTGAAGGTCTATAATATCAAAATGAAAAACCTACAACCTTGGTTGGCCAATAAAATTAATCGTGGAACTGTGAATTTTTGACCATATCTTCATAAATATTCAATGTGTCCACCACAAGCGGCCCGAACGACATCTATGTGATAATCAAACTCGTTCCACACTCTTGTCAGCATGTCCGGTGTTACGAGTTGGATGGCGTCCGTAATTCTCGTTTTGAGGTCATCAATGTTAGCCGGCAATGGTGGACGAACCACATGATCATTTATGTACCCCCATAGAAAAAAAATCGCACAGGGTAAGATCCGGGCTTCTTGGTGGCCAGTGATGAAGAGCCTGGCCACCAGCTGCTCCTAGACAAATCCAGCGTTGCGGCAATGTCTCGTTCAGGTATCCGCGAACAGCTAGGAGCCAATGGCCTGGTGCACCATCCTGCTGGGAAATGAAGTCCCCCGCCGCCTCTTCTAACTGAGGAAGCATTCACTCTGCAAGCATGTCCTAATAAGGGATTCCAGTAACAGTGGGCTCATGAAAAATAAAGGGCTGAAAGCAGTATCTTTGAATACAGCGCAAAACATGTTCACTTTGGGGGAAGCACGCTCGTGTTCGATTGTCTCATGTGGAGGCTCCTGACCCCATATCCACACATTGTGACAGTTCACCTTACCATTCGTATAGAACGTTGCTTCATCGATATAAAACCGCTTAGATATGAAAGTTTAATCTATCTCGTTCTGGGCAAGAACGAACGCGCAAAATATCACGTCTCAGTTCTTAATCCCTTTCGGTAAGAGTCTGTACAAGCTGTAGCCTGTATGGTTTGTACAGCAATCGCTTTCGCAACACTGTCCATGCCGTCGATTGAGGGATTTGCATTTCCCAGCTAGCTTATCGAGTTGACTGCGAACGAAAGCGTGTTGAATCCGTTGCACATTCTCTTCGTACACACGTGGCTGCCCAGAACAATTTCCTTTGCAAAGGCACCCTGTGTCACGGAACTGACGAAACCAACGTACGATACTACACCTATCGGGAGGACGACGTCCGTATTTGCAACGGAATTCGCGTTTAACAGTCATAATCGGTTCACGTTAAGCGAACTGAATAGCACAGAACGCCTTATGTTGTTCCGTCGTCATCGTGATGCAGACTAACACACAACACGCGCTCATAGTGCGACGACAGACGCTCCTAGTGTCATCTCTCGGCACATAAATGAAACATCAGACAGGTTATAACGGGATTCGTACGCATTTTTCTCGGACTGGTCTGGATTTATAGTAACTAAATGAACGAGTGTTCTTAGCTTAAATCTGCAGTCACGCTGTCTGCATTACCAATGTGTTGTGGTTGTAGCTGTCGCCTTGCTACATACTACATTTTTTAAATTCTTTCCACCTTTTGGTGACTTTGAAGGCTTTCCTTGGGCTCTATTGTACCTGATATTGTTTCCTTAATACTATTATATGAAGTGTTTAACTATTAATCACTTTTGTCGCTGTCTCCTTTATAGTGGACACTACCTTTTAATACATGGAAATACTACTTTTTCCATTTGACTGAGGTGCTCACTTCAGTTTATTAGGATGCGTCCTTGTACAATGTTTGGTAAGCTTGTAAAATTGGCCTTAGTCAGTACCCAAAGATAATCTACAAATGCCAGCCATTATTGGTGCATGGTGTGTATCCTATATAGTGTGTATTATGCTTGTATTCTTAATGTGTATAACTTCGCTCGGACAATTGTCGTCCGTTCTGTTTGAAATCATTGCTTGGCATTGCCTAGTTGGTCGGACCCCACCGCGCATTATAATTCTCCTTGATTGTATTTTCTTGTTTGTTTTGTTTGAACCTCTTACCTTTTATCGCGTGTGCTGGTGATGTGGTTAACTCTGTATGTTGAGGCATCACCTCAGAAATTACGCCACGTTTTGTGTTAAGGCACTGNAACCTCTTACCTTTTATCGCGTGTGCTGGTGATGTGGTTAACTCTGTATGTTGAGGCATCACCTCAGAAATTACGCCACGTTTTGTGTTAAGGCACTGTGCCGTGACACAAATCGCCACGTTTTGTGCAATTTGCACGTGATTTCCGTTGCGTTTTCCCACACCTCCTTTCTTGTGTGAGGGCTCTGTGGACGACGGTGTTAAGTTTTTATTTTTTTTGTATCATCTGCTGTATTTCAGCGCGAGCCCTCTTTTCTTTAGTTGTGTATGCCAGTCGTTTTATGTGCTTANTTTTTGTATCATCTGCTGTATTTCAGCGCGAGCCCTCTTTTCTTTAGTTGTGTATGCCAGTCGTTTTATGTGCTTACGTTTCACGTCTCGAAGCAGTTTCTCATTTATTTTCATTTCCTTTATATGTTTCCGTGTTGTTGGGACTTCCTTCAGTTTTTTTTTCAGTCTGTTTGTATTGCGATTATTTGTAATTTAATGTGCTCTTTTCACTCCTCTTCTGTCATCCGGATTTGTCCCTTTTCCTTTTCCTCGCTTGTGGTGTTTTTCTGTTTCAGTTTTTCTGGCGCCCTTCTGTGTGACTGCAGCCGATCCTCCCGGGCGCCGGGTTCTCGCCCGTGATTGGCCCGCCATTCGGCCAATCGGGGCGTGAATCCGTCCTGGACCCGGTAGCGGGTATAGAGAATTCCGTTTCCATGTTTTTCTTTTCTCTTTTTCTAATTTTTTCTAGTTTGGATTTCTTACATCACATAATTTCTTTTCGTTTGGTTCTTATCCTTTTTCTTGTTAACTCCCTTTGATTGTCTCCTTACCTTTATATTATTTCTCCTTGCGGTGTAGCGGCCGTCTTGTTCTATCCCTTCTATCATACTCCGGTTGTGTGTGGCCAATTTACTATATTATATTCTCTACTTCTTCTATATTTGTTTCCATACGAAGTTACAGATTTTTTCTTCTCCAGTTTTTGTTTACAACATTTACACTTATGGTTGTGTGGGGCCTTATACCCAGTTGTGTTTAAATGAGGGAATAAGTGTGTCAATGTGGTTACCAACACACCGGCCTTATACCCACAACACAAATTTTCTCCCTTATTCACACAGTTACACCAATGGTTGTGTGGGGCCTTATACCCACAACACAAATTTACTCCCTTATTCACACAGTTACACCAATGGTTGTGTGGGCCGCATACCCGAAATACAAGTTCCTTTTACAGTTCCCCCTTTATTCATGCTGTCCTTCCTTTTTCTATGTGCATTGTTCCTTGTCTTTTTTCACTTACCTATAAAATGGAGTTTTCTTCCAGTGTATGTCCCTTAGCTTTCTTCCCTTTCATTGTGCTTTAACTCCAAGGCCTTCTGCATTCCATTCTGTGTCTTTTTTCCCCTTCTTTCTGTTACGTATCCCTTCTTTTGTCTGTTTCAGTTGCTATTCCTTTTTGCGTCCTGGTTTTCAGAGTAGTGTATTTTCACACTGGAATGCATTGCATATTGAATAATGCTCCTTGTATATACCTCTACTTATACTATTCTGTAATAATAACATAATAGATTCAATTCAATTTAAATTCAGACCGTCACCTTCACATTGACATGTCGAATGCGAGCTCGCTTCCCCCTCATCACTTCAAGCCGTGAGTTACGAACGCCATCCAAACAGTAATACCGGACATGCTGACAAGAGCGTGGAACGTGTTTGATTATCGCGTAGATGTCGTTCGGGCCGCTCGTGGTGGTAATATTGAACATTTATGAATGTAGGTTGAACAAATTTCACGGTTCCAGTGTTCATTTGATTGGTCAATTCCGGTTGTATGTTGTTTGGTTTTGATATTATAGACCTTCAAAATTGGGGAATTCTACTTAGCCTGTATTAAGAACACATGTGATTAAACATATATTTAGAGAAGAATAGTTGTAGTGACAGAGAGGACTACACTCTACTGGAGATTGTTCGTTATATTTATAATGCACATTAATAAATACGTAATTTTTCTCCGTACGAGAAAATAAATTTTGCAAAGTCGATTTTGTACTGTACTAAACTTCAAGTATGAATGGTAAGTATTGATACGAGTAGGGTATAAATACAATTCTTGGAACTGAATACCTGAGATGTTTGGCTCCAGTAATTTGGCTCCAGTAATTTGGCTCCAGTAATTTGGCTCCAGTAATTTGGCTCCAGTAATTTGGCTCCAGTAATTTTGCTCGAGTAATTTGGCTCCAGTAATTTTGCTCGCATTTCAAAGTTCCAGCCAAGTTTAATGTTCAAAAATTTCCAAAATGAATTATAGTGAAAAAGTGAAGAATTGATGACTCAGCATATGTTGTAAGGAAAATACCATGTTTATTACGCCACGAAATAATTTAAAGATAAGCTTTCAGTAACAACTAGTTTCAGTAACAACTAGTTCATGAAATCTTAGATACCTGAAGAACGAAAGTAAAATGGCAAAGGCTAACCGGATGAAATACTGAGATATGATATCGACTGGACTAGAGAAAGCGAGAAAGTTGGACCTGGATTACAATAACAGGAAAGAAAGCAATATCAGAGAAAAGTGGTGAGCATTTAACTTTCGAGGTTTTTTTTAGAAAGCGTCATTTTAGGAGGCTTCTGGCTGGAATCAATTTATTATGTAACATTTTTGATGTAACCACACATTTGTAAAGAGGCTTTGGGAACACACAGTAAGACGCAATGGAAGCAACTATGGTAATCGAAACATTCTGAGAAAGGAGAACATTTCCTGATAGAAGAGAAGCTGATCCTTGCATATAATTTTACTGAAAGGTAGCTATCCTGATAGTCCCGTGGAGCAGCACTGGGCAAGACTGACCACTAAGGACTACTTCCTATACGAAATATTTGAATATGATTAAACCTTTAGCTTGGCGGCTTATTTAGGGCCACTACAGAGTTCTCTCATCTGAAGTGTCTTTATAACGAATTAGGGTATTTTATGCCAAATATTTGGATTTTCAAGGAATATTGTAAAACCCCAATCCAAATTATTAAATTTAATTTAAATTGCTGTTATAATTTTAATATATAGAATTTTAGTACCGAATTTTAAGGAATCTTATATCAAATTCTGTTATTCCAGGAGTAATACATTTCTTAAATGAAATTAATTATAAGTAAATACTAAATTCATGGTATATGACCAACTATCAGTAAAATAAACAAAAACAAGTTATGTGAATAATATTCCTGTTAGTATTGTAGTTAACTCGTACGTAAAGCAACGGCACTTGGAATATAAATCCTAACTAATATTACAAATGCGAAAGTGTGTGTGTTTGTTTGCCTTTCTTTCACGTCGCAACGGAGCAACGAATCGATGTGATTTTTTGCACAGAGATAGTCGGAGGGCCGGGAAGTCACATAAGTTACTTTTTATCCCGAAAAAATATATCATTCCCTCGAGAAAACGTTTTTTAGTAAAAATAGCACTCGGGGTAGAATGCTGCGTCAATGTAAGTTGTTAGTGTGCGACGAAAGCACAATGTCACACAAAAAAGCGACAGAGGCCCTAAAAAAACTACGGGATACGCAAACGATACAGACATTATACGGAACTGATTGCTGCCGTTTACCCAGAGCTACAAAGAAATATAAATGACGACCAGTTGCTATGTAAAAGAGCGATTCTAGCACCAAAAAATGGTATCGCTAGTGCTCTGTTCTCTGTTTATTATCAGTTACTGTCTACCAACAAATGCCGTTATTTCTCCCTATACGTTTGTTACTATAACCACGCAAGTGAAGCCGCGGGTAAAAGTTGTATTTATAAATAATATATAAATTAGCAAAAAAAACATTTATTACCATGATCAAATCACGAGAGTATAATGAAGTTTGCCACACAGTATCGTCATTGCCCGACATGTGTAACAATTGCGTATAATGCGATTTGCTGGCGCGGATATGCCACTACGGTTATAAACGTCCCTCCATAATTATAGATGCAAGACATCGAATAAGGTATAAGTAGCAGAGTGAGCCACACAGCCAAGTTCAGTGAACAGTTAACACGGCCCGACGGCGCGGTCGACAAGCCTTCCCCAGATGGATAAGCTAGAGAGAGGCAGGTTGGACGTGCAGACTGTAAGCACATCATAGGCGTGGCTGCGCGTCATCCAGGGACATGTCACGGCAGCTGGGGATACGTGTTTGTCTTCCAGTGCCATATCCAGGCGGCTAGCAGAGCGTGATCTGTCGTCTCGGCGCCTCTTACGTCCTCTACCACCACGAGCTGAGCGTCGTCGAGCACAAGGCGTTGCTGCGCGCCATCCAGGGACATGTCACGGCAGCTGGGGATACGTGTTTGTCTTCCAGTGCCATATCCAGGCGGCTAGCAGAGCGGGATCTGTCGTCTCGGCGCCTCTTACGTCCTCTACCACCACGAGCTGAGCGTCGTCGAGCACAAGGCGTTGCTGCGCGCCATCCAGGGACATGTCACGGCAGCTGGGGATACGTGTTTGTCTTCCAGTGCCATATCCAGGCGGCTAGCAGAGCGGGATCTGTCGTCTCGGCGCCTCTTACGTCCTCTACCACCACGAGCTGAGCGTCGTCGAGCACAAGGCGTTGCTGCGCGCCATCCAGGGACATGTCACGGCAGCTGGGGATACGTGTTTGTCTTCCAGTGCCATATCCAGGCGGCTAGCAGAGCGGGATCTGTCGTCTCGGCGCCTCTTACGTCCTCTACCACCACGAGCTGAGCGTCGTCGAGCACAAGGCGTTGCTGCGCGCCATCCAGGGACATGTCACGGCAGCTGGGGATACGTGTTTGTCTTCCAGTGCCATATCCAGGCGGCTAGCAGAGCGGGATCTGTCGTCTCGGCGCCTCTTACGTCCTCTACCACCACGAGCTGAGCGTCGTCGAGCACAAGGCGTTGCTGCGCGCCATCCAGGGACATGTCACGGCAGCTGGGGATACGTGTTTGTCTTCCAGTGCCATATCCAGGCGGCTAGCAGAGCGGGATCTGTCGTCTCGGCGCCTCTTACGTCCTCTACCACCACGAGCTGAGCGTCGTCGAGCACAAGGCGTTGCTGCGCGCCATCCAGGGACATGTCACGGCAGCTGGGGATACGTGTTTGTCTTCCAGTGCCATATCCAGGCGGCTAGCAGAGCGGGATCTGTCGTCTCGGCGCCTCTTACGTCCTCTACCACCACGAGCTGAGCGTCGTCGAGCACAAGGCGTTGCTGCGCGCCATCCAGGGACATGTCACGGCAGCTGGGGATACGTGTTTGTCTTCCAGTGCCATATCCAGGCGGCTAGCAGAGCGGGATCTGTCGTCTCGGCGCCTCTTACGTCCTCTACCACCACGAGCTGAGCGTCGTCGAGCACAAGGCGTTGCTGCGCGCCATCCAGGGACATGTCACGGCAGCTGGGGATACGTGTTTGTCTTCCAGTGCCATATCCAGGCGGCTAGCAGAGCGGGATCTGTCGTCTCGGCGCCTCTTACGTCCTCTACCACCACGAGCTGAGCGTCGTCGAGCACAAGGCGTTGCTGCGCGCCATCCAGGGACATGTCACGGCAGCTGGGGATACGTTTTTGTCTTCCAGTGCCATATCCAGGCGGCTAGCAGAGCGGGATCTGTCGTCTCGGCGCCTCTTACGTACTCTACCACCACGAGCTGAGCGTCGTCAGGCAGACTGGCAGATTGCGGACTTGTGCCTTCCCGGTGCAGCTTGACAGCCCCATTTTCCAGCAGAGTAGTTGGCGGCGTCACACAGCACAGTTATCTCTGAACTGTCTTCATGATGTCAACATGCATCAGTGGCCAGCAATATTCCGTCATCTCGCCCATCGAGAACGTATGGGACCGGATTGGATGTCTAGTTCGGCCAGTGGCAACAACTGCGGGTTTGGAGGGTGAGTTGCACTAGCTGTGGCAGGCACTTCCTCAGCAGAACATCCGATGTCTGTATGCTTTCATGTCAGACCATGTCACCGCTTTTCACCGCGCTACGGGTTGTCAATTACCGTACTAATTACATCCTCCAAGTTTTGGTCTCCTGTAATACGTGCCTGGTGTGATACAAAATTCTGACGTTTTCTGTTTACATACTACCGTGGTCTGTGACTGTACCCAATGCGATGGCACCTTCAGGATTTAAATTTGTTTTCAATTGAGTATATATTTAGAGTGCATTTTTTATTTTATTAATAATTTATTGTGAAAATATTTTTATTTTCGAAGTCTCCGCCTTACACCGGGAGGCAAATCTCCCTTTTGCGCTCAGTGCAGCGTTAAAGTAATCCATCTTAAACATGCAGCCCTCTCAGTGGCTTAGGTACTAATGGAATCCGGAACGGTGTATTCGAAATGGACCTTAGTGAGTTCGGCAGGGTGTTTGGTCGAGCAGTAGCATACCTACCTCGCAGTTGGGAGTTCGTTTGTTGGATCCCTGTAGCATGCTCTGAGAATTGCGTTAACCAGGTGGTTCCCATTACCACCTCCGGTAGGGAATACCCGTCTCAATTTATCGCCGCCGGTGAGATTTAGATCTTAACATAACTTATTTTTAAAGAAATGCGAGGAAATATTTTGCTGCTATTGGTGGCTGCACTCTCAAAGTTGTCACATTCGTGTGGAAAGGATAGTATTCATAAACTATAAAATAAATTGGGATATCAATATTTTAAGCTTATGCACGAGGAGTGGAAGCGTTTATTTTACAGTCAGCGAGGGCATAAATACACTCAGATAAATAATCTAGTGTCATTTCCTAAATACCAGTTAGACACTTCGCCACTTGACCCAACCACGCTGTAATGTCGGAAGGAGGTCGGACTGATGACGGCTAAAGCAGTTTCTGCAACACGGCTGAGTTTGAGCACCGACTTCATTATCAATTTGTAAGTAACTCTTTCTTAGTCTTCAGCCCTCCTAATTGTAGTTGTGCGAAGTAAAGACCAAACACTAACTGAAACTTCAACAAACGCGAAATCCCATTAATGTTATAAATGCGAAAGTCTGTTTGTGTATGTTTGTTACCACTCAGCTCCATAACGGGTAAACGGATTTTGATGAAATTTGGTATGTAGGTACATTAGGTTCTGGAATAGGACATATGATACTTTTTATTCCTGTAAATTGTACGGTTCCTGTGTTATAACAACAAAACATAATTCTGCAACGGCTGGGAACGTGTAATACCAACATACACCAAGCTGTCTGGTATGAAACTAGATGGCGCTGACTACCCTTAAAACACGCAAGCGTTTCATTTGCGAGTCAAAATTTAACATTAAAAACTATATTTCCCTGTAATCTCTTTGTGCTGGCAGTCACAGCAAAAACGATTAACGTTGTATAAAATAAATTTATAAACCACTATAATATAATATTGTAATATTAGATATGTATGAATGGGTATAAAGCGAAGGAGGTAAGTATATCAGTATCGTGGTAAATGGAGGTCCATAATTTCTGCCTACCCCTCTGGGAGACAGGCGTGACGTGTATGTATGTATGTAATATGTGATAGTAGTTTACTATTTTACTATCATTTATTATTGTAATTGTATTTTCCCAGTGAATTTATTGGTGTATCGCTGGAAAAACTAAATTTTACCCAGGCGAAGCCGGGCCGGTTCGCTAGCATAAAATAATGTTTACAGTAAGGCAAAAACTTTTGAAATGAACCAATACCCACAAATACATGTATGAATGCTACAAAACATACTAGTAAGCAGAAGTTCAGTTTCGTTGGCAGTGACTAAATGAAAACATTTATGACATGAAATTGTACTGCGAGTGTAATGTTAAAATTTATGGCTACTGAATATAGTTTTTATTGGTTTAAAACATTATAATAGAAATCGGCGCGTAAGTAGCATATTTACAATTTTAACATTTCCACTGTTTCACTTAGATTCCCCATTACTAATATAGTCAAATCAATGAAAACGCTCACATTACTTATGGCAGAAAGATACAAAATGATAAGAAAGTTTTCATGAGCAGGTATTTCTAAAGTGCTCGATTATCCGTGTACAGTTTATAACCAGAATTAAATATGGCTATGGCGAAACAGACCACACCCAAAGCTTTATTATAGAATTTTGATTAATGATATTTAACCTTTTAACCTCTAGTTTTCGAGACTACGTAGATTAACGTAGTTAGGCTTGAGATGAATGAATTACCGGAAGGGGGGTGGGGGGGAACTTTCGTGGGTTAACCTACTAATGATCGGTTGCACTTTTGAAGTTCATCTTTCGATACGATACCTTCTCCTAGCTTGTTATACGATCGTCACAGAATACTGTTGTACCATTCGAGTTCTGAGTAAGACGAGAGATTGAGATAAACTTCATTTCGAACCTCTGAATATGGTTATATAAACCTAAAATAAGATTCATGTCTACAAGCATTGTCTAATATATTTATTTACAGGAAAATGTCTTCTGATAGTTAAATTGTTTGAATATGGATTTGGTTGTCGTTTATTGCTGTGTAACGCAGTGATTGAGCGTTACGCCATGCCATATGGATCATTTGTGGACATATTTACACGTCGTCGACGGTGCTTCCAGTGTTTTTTATTGTTCTGTAGCGGACTGTGTTGGACAAAAGGTGGCGCATAAAGTTTATAATTGGTTTCGTAGATTGGCTCTACAGTGGCTGAGACTGTCGTCTGTTTCGTCGTGGCGCTAGTGTCGCCTTACTCTATGTATTTGTAGAGGGGACGGTGGTGCATCTAGTCTTGCGTCGGTGACGAAATAAGGGCTTTTCTGTTTTCATCCTTCGACTGGTTCACTTGATCGTGGAGCTCTTCTGAGCAACTGTCGTTCGAGAACAAAGGTATGAGCCATGTTTGTCTTTTTCTGAAATGTTAAAACACTTTGGGCAATTAGAGTTTGTTGAGTCATGTTGGTTTGGGCAGTTAACGTTTTGTCAGCCCATTATGTGCGTCGCCTAGTGGTCCTCTTTCTGCAAAGAGTATTTGTTAATTATTTATGTCACGCATTTTGTTGTTTGCCTATGATATGAATCGGCTGTATGATTGCGTCGCACAGGAGTCTTTGTTGCTTGCCGTAGGCTTGAACTCCATTAAACTTAATTTGCCCTACCCTGTGTGTAGCGGCTAGGCTGTTGGACGCAATGCATACGCCAGTGAATTCATTGAAGATAAAGTATAGTTTCTTAAAGTGGTGCCCGTTACGTATATGGCTGCCTTTGCTCCCGATTGTAGACATTTACATTTCATGCCATCTCAATTCGTTCATTTTAATTTTTAAGAGACTAGGTATATACAAGTTGTTAAGGAGCGAAACTCTTTAAATATATAATACTAATCAATGTCAATAATTAACTTACAATTTAATTCATGTTAGAGGTGTTTTCTATTTCTATACCTTGTGATTTTTGTAGTGTCTCAGAACTCAGGTACGCTACTCTACATTGCCAAGTATATACTAGTTTGATTGAAGCAGGAGTTTTTTTATAATGGATGAATATTGTGTGCGTTTATTCACCACGCCCTGGTCATCTCTGATCCATATTTGTTTTTATACGAACTTCATTCGTACAACTTCTTTAATTAAAACAGATAAAGCTTCACAGCATCTAGTTTTCTCTACACAACATTTTTGTTAATATTGGTATTAAAAAAATTTAAAAAACGTGCTGGTAAAGTGACCTATTAATAAAACACTAAACTGGTTTATTTTTGCCTTTTATAAGGTATATTAGACTGGCGAAATTATGCAGTGCATTCAACTAGATTGTAGTTAGAAAATACTAGTCATAACATTTAATTAATGTCCACACAATGTCATTACAAAAATTTTAACTTCAAAATAAACAATTACATCATTCCATCACGAAATAAGAGCCAATCACAAACAGTCTATCATCCTAATCCTGGTTCTGAACTGAGATCAGGAGATCCACGATCGGAACTCGGTCAGTCACATTGGTGAGTGAATGAGTGAAGAGATTTGGGCGGCTTTAACATAGAGGTCTTGAGAGCCGATTAGGGTGAAACGAGGCGAGTATTGAGTGCCGGAATTAAGGGACGGGGGAAACGGGAGATCACCGAGAAAACCCGCTGACCAGCTGCATCA
>NQII01010901.1:24726-36453 GCA_002778355.1 Clitarchus hookeri
GGGGGGGGGGAGAAGCAGGCTAACTACTACACCACCGTGGTCTAAGTCACGTTGGTTTATCACTTCTACATTGGAACTTGGATCCAAATTACGATCACGTTTGAACAAGGATCTTAGGATCTCTGTTCATAACAGTTATTGGTGCAGCTGGGTAAAAGTGTTTTGCCAAAAATGTATTATGTATTTAATATTCTTAGACTTTCAAGTTGAATTCGTTTTTATTTTAGGCTTAGTGTCGATGACACCATGAAGCCACTTGCGGAGTAGCAGCAACGGAAGGCGTGGCCACGGAGCTCTTAAGAACACAGAGGTGAAACAATCTCTAATTCTGCGAACTCCACCAGCACTACCCAGCAAAATGGCGTCACTGGCCAGCAGCATGTTGGGATGACGTTCGCCAATCAACGCCTGGTAACACACTTGCCACCTGGCAGACCAGCCAATAGAGACAACTATGTAACACGCAGTAGCCAATCAGACATAAGGCCCGTTCCCGGAGACTAGCGCAGCCAATCATAGAACGGGTACTCCCGTGTCAAAGGAACCGCCACGCTTATTGGGTATCTGCAAACTTTTCTATTCTGTGTCGCGGAAAGGGAGCGGAGTGTGTCTCGGACGGCTTGCTGTCCGGGCCAGCGGTTCTTATCGTCTGTGCGCTATATCCTGACACCCTCTCACTGCCCCTCCATGGAAAACGTCGCAAGGCGCGCGCGACAGGCCGACTTGGCTCGTGTCATCGCCATTCCTACCGCCGCCCTTGTCAGATCGACTTATCGAGCCCCGTCAGCGCCTGCCAATCCCATTGCCACAGGCTCCGTACTGCGCCTGGCGGCATGTTAAAAATTCGCCCTCTTCGCTGAACCCTGTCTCTTTCCGTCCACGCCTGTCGCCACCTTGCGCTCACCACGACGGGTGTTGGTTGCCCTGGCACTCCCAGAGGGAACCCGCCTGCAACAATATCCCCCTACGCCTGCAACAATAATCCTCTGCGCCTGCAGCAATAATCACATGCGCCGCTAGTCGCCATCAACTTTCCCTCAAGTCATAACCACATTAAAGTTCGTTCTCTTATGTCCGCACAGTTATCCAAGCCGATCCACACTTTCCAATTGACTTAGATTATTTTTTATTTCTTGCCCTCAACTCTATCACTGTTTACTTTTAAAAATTATACACCAGCAAAGAGTTTAAAAATTTAAATTTCCGAACACTCACTTTTGGGTCATATGTATAGGGAAATATTTCATTTGTGAGGTAACCTTAATATAGGCAAACAGTACAAAATGAAGATAAGTATATAAACTGTTCTTTCAATGCACACATTTCGTAGTTATATGAACTTATGTGAGGAAAATGTGTGGAAAAACTTTTACAGTGCATATCATTAATGACACATTATAAATGAAATTTTCTCAGTGGTACTTTCAACATTTTAGTTCATAACGTACCTTAATACAATTTTCATACCGTAAATTGTACAATAAAATGAATCTGTGAATACTTATGATAAAGTGAATAAATGACAAGATAGATGCACGAAGTGCCACTAAATAGTTCAATGTTATGGAATTTCAATCTTCATTACCACAAAGCCGTGGGAAAATACTGTTAATATTGATTTTGTAAATTTATTGTTAAGGAAATTTGTGTGTTTCTTTTTACATATTCATTAGTATACAGTATTATTTATAGACATTTTCCAGCACATAAATATATAAATTTCAACTACAAAACATTACATTCTTTAGTGATTCAGAACTTATTAATAATTGGTGTAGCTAACATATTTTATTAATTATGACTGAATAGTTGTTAAGCCGATATTGCTTCTAAATGGCAGCTTCATTTGGCGCATGTAAGTTCCCAGACTTAAAATTCTACAAATTTTCCATCTACTTCAAACTACCACCAACTTTTGGTAGTTAAAACCTTTCTCTGTCTAGACAAAAGAGAAAAAGTGAGGGAAACTAGTAAGATTTGTGGACAGTCATTGAAATGTCTTGGAATTTCCTGCGGAAGACGTGAGAGAATAAAATATTTATGTAGGAAGCAAACTGTGAAAACTGCGAGATGCGGAGTAGGTTTACCCGCCGTCCTAGCAGGAACCCGAATAAAACACATTTAAACCGCAAAAAGTTATATCATAAATAAATTCGCCTCAAATTAACACCATTTATTAATCCACCTCTCATCCTATTTCTCACTCCAAGAATGAAGGTGGTGAAGTGGTAATATACAGGACCCACTTTCGGAAGGATTTGGTTTCAATTGCCGGTCCTGACATCCTGATTTATGATTTTAATAGTTTTCTGAAGTCTCTCTTGACGAATGTCTGTCACCACTTCAGTTTGTCTGAGGAAGGTATGACCACGAAATCTGTGATAAGAACTGCATACAAATTTTGTTAAATTCTTGCCTCTTTGCACTGCTTCCGTTAATACGTCCCACTCAAGGGAGCGAATCAGTGTGCCAAGGGCACCGTGGTAATCTTAGGAGCGCGCGGAGATTTACAAATGCGAGCCGCTGAGTGTGATAGATAAACCTATCGTGTCTCGCGCGTGCCCGACCTTGAGCGGATTGAATTTCATGGGTTAAAGATCTACGAATGCTCTTGTCATTGCCATAGCCTCTATCAGCGCGACTCGGGATGCGGGGAACCTCCAATATTGAGCTAGCGAGACTACTTAGGCTGCGACGGGCCTCCGAGCCGACATTATAGACTTTGGAGGCTTGTACGACGTTAAGTGTCAGGTGTGCGAAGTCAGCGAAGCGACAAGCCAGCAAAGCAACGCGTGACGACGAGAGTGAACAGAGTAGTGAAGTCTGCGGACTGTGAGGATGGAGAGTGAGACTGACGGGCGGGACTATTCAACTGGATACCTGAAAGACATACGTTTGTAACGATGGCGTCTTACAAATTAAATATCTGTAAATAATGAGTGTGAATTGACTGTAACCAGTATAGAGACAGTGATTAGGACTTGGATTAAAATTCAGATAGAAATTAAATATGGCGATTATTGAGAATATCAAGATTGACAGTGGCAATAGAATGTTTAATGCAATAAATAATACGCTGGTGGTAAATGGAAAATTAACACCCAGACGCAATGGTTGCACATGAATGAAGGTTTTATTCAATAATTATACAGTTTATACACTTTATATAATAATGATCACAGAGTCAAACACCTATGGACATGTAGCTTCCTCTAGCGACGATGCAGTCCTGCAGTCGTGCGTAGAGACGATCATAAAGGTGTTGGATGTCCTCTTGGGAAATAGTGTTCCCCGTTAATTCCCCATTTTATTACAATTGCTGGAGGTATGTTGCCGGTATTGCATACCGCACCGAGAGCCACCCTTTCATATCCCACACATGTTCAATGGGGGACAGGTCAGGTGGTCGGGTTGGCCAGGGGAGTTGACGAACATCTTCGAGAGCTCGTTGGGTAACACGAGACGTGTGTACACCATCAAATACGAGCTGCACAGTGATGGTTTGTGAGAGGAAGCCTGGTGAGCGGCACCCTTGATCGTTGTACAGCATCTAGAACACGGTTGGTGATGGTCCTAGCTGACACCCTGGGTGCAACACTAGCCCTAATCTGTACGGTGTTCGCCGTGCGATGAGCAATGGCTGCTCATCTGATGCGGCGGTCCAGGCAGGAATCCTTATACCACTGCAGTCCACAACCAGGTTGTGTCGTGATACAAATAATATACGTACAAATGGGTTAATAATTAAAATATTTTTCCAATTAAATATACATAAAGCCTTGTAAAGCTCCCTAGATATTCCTGACAGTAAAATTGATAAATTTACAAAAAAAAAATAGCTTTTTTTTCTAGAGCTTTTAAACCAATTAAATATACTAGCTAAATAAAAAAAAATATGATGCACCAGCAGAGGGAAAATCAAGGGCGGGTGACAGGGGTGGAAAAGGGAGGGGATCCGAGCCAAGCAACCTGTATATCACCACGTCGAGTAGAATCCAAAGACGCTTGCGCGACAAACGCAAGCGTCGCAACCCCCACCACAACACCTGTGCTCTGGCGACCAGTCTCCGAACATCTTGACAAAACATCCAACGTAATACACAGAGATGCAGCAGGTAGAAAGCTCGTTGACACAGAAGTAGAAACTGAAGTGTAGTAGATTAGGTTTCATAGTAACACACAGAACATTCCAAATTTCACATTGATATCAGGAGTGATCAGATCCTCTTGAAGTTGTACCCGAGGACAGTGGACAGCCAAGTCCAAAAGCAATTCAGTGCCAACTCAGACGGTCTCTTCGGGAACACTAGTTACAGCATCACACCAGCATCAGAGGGTTTGCGGAAGAAGAAACCATCTGAAGCTCTACCTCTTACAGTGGTCGACTCGAACAGCGCCTCTGCAGCAAGACGAAGACGATGCACGGTGGGCTCAGCATGGCTCGGTTGGAAGATGGGAACAAAGCAAAAATAACAAGGGATTAGAAAGAGGGAAACACAATAACCAAAATTACACAGGGGGAAAGGTAAGAAAAAAATGTGCATTTACAATATCAAGCAAGAAGAGCCAAACTGCAGGTACAGACACATTTGTAATTAACACTCAAGCGTGTTGTTGATAAGTCTTTAACTGAGACATGTGTTCCTTTCTTATTGTGCGGTTAGAACTGGGCGAAAAAAGGCTAGCCAAATTAGGAACTTGAAACTTACTAATCTTAAATGGACCAAGAAATTAAGGCATGAGCTTCCCAATTATATCCTTCCCCATATCTGCCAACATTTAATTTTTACATAACACCGGGTCCCTTACATTAAAATTAACTGGCAAACCTGCCCTAGTCCTTCTTAGCTATTTGCTGCAGCTTTGCTGCCCGAAGCATATGGTGGACCTCCTTAAGCAGATGATAATACTCAGCTTCACAGGCGAATATTCTAGATATTAAGTAAGGGATGGATAAGAGGACGGCCAAGAAAAGGGAGTGCAGGAGAAACTCTCGCGGAATGATGCAAAGGGCTATTGAGTCCTAAATTAATAACATTAAAATCCTGATCCCACTTATTGTGGTCCTGATTATAAAAAAATGGTTAAGCAAGCCTTCAGATTCTTATTAAATCGTTCTACCTGATAGTCTTTAGGATAGTAGGGACTGGAAATAAAATGTTTGATAGCCCAGTGAAAACACATGTTCTTAAAAACATTAGAGGTGAAGTACATAGCATTATCAGTAACAGCTTCAACAGGAGCACTAAACACTTTCCAAACTTGATCATTGAGTACTTTACCAATTGATGACGCTTTAATATTATGCACTGGTAGCAGGATAGCAAACTTAGTAAACGTACATAACAGGATTAAAATACATATATTACCATTCTTAGCTCTAAGGGCCCAAATATATAAAGAAGAACAGTGCTCCAAGGTGCCTGAGGAATCTGCATCACTGCATGCCCGATGTTAGCATGCTGATCATGCTTACACCTTTGACACAGGTCACAAAAACCTACAAAATCATAAACATCGCCCTGTAAACTAGGCCAGGCACACTATATAGCAATTTTATTGAAGGTCTTATTAACACCCAGATGACCACCAAAAACGGAATCGTGAAAGTACGACAAAGCCATGGGCCACAATGATTATTGTACAAGTACCTTATGAGGAAGTCCATTTTTTCCTGAAGAATACAAAATCCTTCTTTTCCATTATGTAAAGAAGTACTAAATCGCTGCTCAAGTCCCTCTTAACTTAACTACAGAAACCGTCATCCGCCTGGAGACGTAATTTTACAAAAAAACTCACGGAAACCCTAAATGGTATTAAGAGAAGCCTCTAACGCTGCCACATTTTCCATCTCAAAATACGCCCGAGTATACATTCTGAATAAAGCATCTGCTACCTGATTTTCGGAGACTCGGATGTGATGAACCTTAAAACGGAAAACGAGAAAATCGTAACACCCAGTGACTTAGCTTACTCAATTGTTGAGGATGGTTAACGACCCAGCTCAATGCCTGGTTGTCCATGTAAAAATCATATTCGTCGTGTTCTATGTATGACACAAATTTGCCTAGCCAATTGATACAAGTCAGAGTTTCTTTATCATAAATACCGTATTTATGCTCCGTCTCGGTGAGACTGCACTGGAGCCAAACCTAACTCAGTCCACTTGCTCAGGAAAGCGCCTTAAGCCACTGACTACCCGTACAACCAAATGACATGAAAAATCCGCTGCAAGGAGCACCGTTGGAAAAGCTAACTTGTGCTTTAGCAGGGAAAAGGCCGACTCCTGCTCCTGACCTCACTGAAACTCAACTCCCTTCTTTTTAAACGAGATCAGGGTTGCCGCCAAATCTGACAAATGTTCTATAAAATGTAGTAATAGCACAGTAATTTTAGCACTCCCTTCAAGGTTTTAGGGCAAGGGAAATTTAATATCGAGGCCACACGATTAGCGTAAATAAACAGTTTACCTTCGCAGAGCAGATAACCAAAAAATGTTCCCTAGTTATATCCCAAGGTGACTTTTTGGGATTAACAGTGAAACCCAATTCCCGCATTATAAGAAACACCTCATGCAAGTAGGACAAATGGGACTCGAGATTATTACTGTACACGATGACGTCATCGATATTATTTAAAAAAAATTGTATTTATAATCTGACAAAACGTGTTCTAACACTCGGGACAAGGCTCTACTGCCAAAATTAGAACCCATGGAGATACGTGTGAACTCGAACTGGCTCCACGGCGTGCTAAAAGCAGTAAATTTCTAGCAGGAGTGCTCCAGCAAACACTGGTGAAAGCTATTGCTGAGATATAAAACCGAAAACACACGGGCTTTACACAGGTGTTGAAGGGCGTAATCAATAGCAGGCAGCGGAAAAGCGCCTTTGCGAATTTTCTTGTTTACAAGAGATTGGATAGCCACCAAAACCATACTTGTCGCTTTCTTTTTTGCGCACCAAACCGCCCCGGGGAAAAGTAGTCTGACGTGAATGGAATAATTACGCCAGCTTCTAACAATTTTTCTATGATATCCCAAAAGTCTTGTAGCTTAGGAAGGGATGGGCACTTTCAATTGGCGGACGTGCACCAGAATGTTATACATCAAAGATAACTTATGTGGAAGGACGTCGCATTTGCCAATGTGCGAAGAGATGACATCACTAAACTCCTCCGTAAAATGATCCAATTGAATTTGAAAATCTTTGGCTGAGCTCGTGCTATCAATTAAAGACGAAAACACTTTTGGGACTACTTCAACCTGAAGACCAATCCGGATGTTCGGAGCAAACCCAAAGTACAGATAAAATTCGTCGAGGGTAACCGACGTCCTAGTTTTCCCTAGAAATGCAAGCAAAATGATGTCATGAGAAAGTTGTGAAAAAACCCAAAAGAGAAATGTCCGCCAAAATCTACCAATTTTAAAATGTAGGTTCACTACAACGTTTCTCCTAACGATATCGTCATTAGCCACACACAAACGCTTCTCAGACATACACAAGTTACGCTCTTTTGACCCTATCTTCGAAACCAAGAGATGTTTCAAAAAGTTATTGCTGAAAACACAATGGTTAGCCTAATTGTCAACCAAGGCTGAAAAATTGTTCTCCCCACAGGTAATTAACACTGTACACTAACTGAGTGCGGGAATTTATCTTTTACGCAACTGGAAAACCCACGCCGAATTCCAGGCAATCCTCGTTTCCTGCCTTAGGACAAGTCCAACACAGGTGCCCGAGCTCGCCGCAACGAAAAAGTTTTCTTTTGGACATCGTACGCCTGCTATGTTGAAAATCCTTTGCTAGGTGTCCCTGAACAGCACAGTTGCTGCACCGCACGGAAAAACTGCGTTGCTCGACATTCTGTATATGAGAAATTTGGCCGGACGGTGCAAAGTTACAATCGCGACCGGCTCGTTCGGCAGGTGGAAAACACGCACGATACTCGCTAGAAGCTACAAGACGGCTTTGCACTTCCACAGCTAACTGACGGAGCTCACGAAAAATACGTGTAACTGAAACCAATGTGCATTGGGTGCGCACATGCGGAGCCAAGTTATCTATTATAACGCTGACCCGTTCGCGTTCACTCATTTGTAAGCACAAAGCATCATGAAATGCGCAAATAGAATATGCAAATTCATACATCGACCCTCCTGATTTTTTGGTATCTGAAAATATAGTCACGTTCGCAATTACGCTTGACGCACGGGGTAAACTAAGCGTCTACCACCCGGCGTTTGAAGCCCACAAAGGTACCTCATTCCAATGACACGATTTATTCACGGAGTGATTGCAATGTATATACCTCACAACTTAATTCCTATGGATTTTAAGAGACTATCCTTGGAACTTAAACATAGACTAGATATTTTGCTCACTGCAATAAAGAAATATAGAATGCTGACGGGTTGTAGGGATGTCAACTGCAACGCTACAAGGACCAGTTTATGTACATTGGGCGGACCATTCGTGACGCTAACAGGACCACTCGCTGAGACAGTTGTACCATTGGACCTTGTTGATGCCACAAGCCCACCGCAGCTCGGCACAGCTCAGCTACGGTCATCTGTTTATTGTATTCAAACTCGAGGTGCCTTAATTAATTCAAATGTTCTTCTTTCTGGAGCGTGTAGATAAATCCGACCTCGGCCATTCCATGAAACAGATACAACATGCAGATATGAGAAATGAATATAAGCGGAATTCACACAGAAATTATTTGTGCTGTTAGACAAATAATATACGCACAAATGGCTTAACATTTCATATATTTTACAAATAAAATATACACAAATAGGCAAAAATTACAAGAATTCTTTTCTTTCTCTATCTATCCAGATAAGAAGATTGAAAAAATTAAAAACGGTTAGCAAATTGCTTTCAAAACTTGAATAATACCATCTGAATAAAGTTTAATTAAAATATTTATAAATTCAAAACCAACTAAAGAAATAAATTTACTAGAATGATTGTGGAGTAATGAGAAAGGAGGGCAGTTGTATAAGCCCAGTAAAGCCTCCTTTTCGTAAAAATAACACATAAAAAGTTATTATTAAATAATACTATAAATAATATTGATATTTCGGCGGAGGCAGTCTAACGACCCATCAAAGCTCCTACCGAATAAAAAGCTACTCCGTGAGCACAATTAAAAACGTAGACAACAACCCAACGCGAGAGTCGTGAATCCATGATTATTTATAAAATGAATTTATTATCGGGCAACGAATAAGACAATACAGAATACGTTAAAATAGGCAAACACAGTTACACGAGGTTTTATTTATAACGGAAACCAACTTTGGACTGGCGACCGAAACCCAAATTTTGATAAAAACACTAACATTTCTGTTTACCGAAGACAAACGCAGTTACGTCACACAAGACACTAAAACATTAAACATAGCCCATCTAACACACAAACTTTGTCCATGAATCGCCGTTTCAATTGCCCCAACACCAGGCGGTTCAGGCGAAGACACAAATTAAAATAGCCCCATCACAGCTTCCGGCCCACTGGACGACAAGTGCGGCAATCTAATTCATTGTGGAAATCTTCAGGCAACACGGCCAGGCGACGGCAGGGCGCAGAATAGAAGGAGCGCAAGCCGTGGAACGACTTACATAAACTAGCTAAATCATAAACAATTATGACGCACGAGCAGAGGGGAATCAAGGGTGGGTGAACAGGGAAGGAAAATAGAGGGGGTCCGCGCCGAGCGAAGAGTATACCACCACGTCGAGTAGAAAGCAAAGAGAATGACTTGCGTGACGTGCACTGACATCGCATTGTTCGACCACCGCACCGGCAGCACCAACGGAGTTCAACCACGGCCCAACACGGAGGACATGAAGTGTCTGCTGTGCATCACAGCAGACACTTCATGTCCTCCGTGTTGGGCAATTCTTTGAAAGGACCATCCATCCTCCCTCAGGCCCACAATACGAAATCGTTCAAAGTGCACGAAGTGTGGTCGTCTTTGCCGCCCTGGCATGTCTACAATGCTAAACACACACAGGCTGATTCTTGAAACAACAGACGACTCTTGCACCGAGTCAGCTACAGTTGTATTGGGCTTAGCGGTGTTATGCCTAATACGTGGTTCCTTTTCTGTCCACAGTACAGCACTGCTAATTATTGCATTTACAACACTCTATCAGTGCCCCATGCGCATATGGTGATTCTACGTCACCGCTTTAGTAGTGTTCAATTTTTTATTTTCCCCATTATAGCTGTCCTTATTTATTACAGTATAAATAAATTTTATACATCTGAATAAGTCTTTTATTTTTAATTAAGACCGCAATCACTCGCCTAATAGGATATGCCCCCTCAGGAAACTAGTAACACTGATGTCAGAAGGAGGATTGAGACCTTCAGTTGTAAGTTAAGTTATGCAAAAGTCTAGTAATTAGTTATTTTTAAACCAATTTATTAATAGTAAAGACTGTATACCTAAATATGACGACTGTTTTGTGTAACAATCGTAATGGTTATCAAAAAGTAAAATGTCTGCAATACTGGAAGCATTGTGACCATTAATTGAGTGGTTAAGTGCTCAAGTAAGCGCAAGTTGAAATAGCTTGATAGAAATTGTAAAAAGTGTAATTAGTAGTTTCAATAGTCAAATAATTAACTTGAGTGTTTAGTAGAAACGAGAATAGATCATGTAGACAGGGAGATAGAAGGCATATGCGAGTTAGAAAATAAGAGAACTTACTCTTTAAACAAGAAAATTTACATTGTGACTGAAAGGATGGACACCGCAAGTGAAGTCGTGGATAGTGAAAACGAAAGGATGAACAGTGTAGAAAATTTTATGAAAGAGATGATAGGTGAATTGAAGAAGGAACTGGTGTTTTTTCATTCAGCAGTGGACTTTCACTACCCCCACACCTGTAGCCGAGAAATATAGGAAAGCAGTACAAATCGTAACCAACGCAGTAACCTCGAAGGATAGCCAGCAGCTCTGCGGCATTGGTGTCGCANTAGGAAAGCAGTACAAATCGTAACCAACGCAGTAACCTCGAAGGATAGCCAGCAGCTCTGCGGCATTGGTGTCGCACTGCCAGGATTGGAGAAGAAAGTCCACGAGTTTTAAACAGTTACCACACTTAATGGCTGGTCAGACTAAGAGCGGGCTTATTACCCCGCCACTGTACTGAGAAATCATGCACTGAGAATTTAGCAATATCTGTCAGATCGACAGCGACTGGAGTGCCCACACTGGTGTCGACCTTGAAGCTTCATTTCAGCGACTGGTACCTGCAACATGTGCACCATGCTCAACAGCAAAACCATATCCAGCGGCCAGGTGAGACACTGCACGATGTATGGCAAGACACCCTGGAAGGGTACCCTGAGGAAGCGCGTGACATCACCGCAATCGCCTTCTTCATAGATGCCATTGCCGAGATAGTACGCTTGGCTGCACCCCACAACATGCCGGACGCCCTGGCCCGAGCACTGGAGGTGTAGTCAGCAAGACAGTGGTTGGCACCCCGACGTCCAGTGCAGGAAGGGGCGCCGAACATAGACAACGATGGCTTCATGAAGACATAGAACAAGTTGCAGACGAGCATGAAGGACATTCCTTTCATGGTCCTTGCTACACAGCTTCGCCGCTCCTCACCCAAACAACCTGAGTGTCGGTCATGTGAACGACCAGGGCACTTGAGAGCTTACTGTTTCCAGCATCATCAGCAGAAATAGAAGCAGCAC
>NQII01010902.1:0-24424 GCA_002778355.1 Clitarchus hookeri
ATGTAGTTAACGAGCGCACCGGAGTGTTGTGAATAGTAGGAAACAAATGCCTGCGGACTGTATCGGAAGTGGAACGCGCCAACCCGCCGTGTTAAGCCGACCGCGGGGCACACGTCGTCTCGAGGCTGATCTTTACGGCCCTTGCATCGAGAGGCCGCCGTCCTGCAGCAGTTGGAAAGCTGAAGTTGGTCAAGCATGCGGACTCCAGGTGTGGTAACTGGACACGCGGTCAAGCTGACGCGCCGTGAATTGGCATTAAAGGAGCAACTCGACGCCGTGACGTAATTCCCCGTTCACAGGAGTGTTTGTTTCCTCGGAAATATAAGAGCAGCCTTCGTGTGTGGTTTACAGTACCGTTAAAAAAAAAAAGTAGTTGGTCCCAGTAGTTATACCAGTGCAAGTTTTTTCTGCTTCATCTACATATATACGTATCATGGCGGTGGCCTCGTTTGATTCACGATGAAGTCCTGTAGATTCAAGTAACGAAGCTTTTCACAGCGTAAGTTGTCAAACAAGTAAATCTGGAAACTCGGTAGCTCCAAACCGCTGAAGAATTTTCGTATTAGGTGGGAGGGGGTTTAATGTTTTCCGCGGTTTACATGAAAATAACTTGCACATATCATATGACAAGAATACGATGTGTGTTTTTCCACCAGCACGCATAAATTCACCAGGTTGTTCGTGAATAAATGGTCGTTTTCGTACCTTACACTACTACCAAGTTTAGAAATGGAAGAAATATATCTGCATCATTCAAAATTATCTCGTCCACCTACATATATCTGCCAATGATCAGATCCACAAGGCTCTCAATCCTGTCCGTGAAGAAATGTGGCTCCCGCGAGGCACAGAATACAGAGGACTGACTGTTCATGAACACCTTGTCCCTCAGGCAGTGACTTAGGTGTATAAACATGAGGTAATCTGTTGGTGGTAAGTCCGGGAATTCGGAGGGTGCAGGATTACTTCACACCTCAGGTCACTCAGTAGATGACCCTTCCTATTTATTAGCAGTAGCTGAATTTCACACAACTGNTGTAAGTTGTCAAACAAGTAAATCTGGAAACTCGGTAGCTACAAACCGCTGAAGAATTTTCGTATTAGGTGGGAGGGGGTTTAATGTTTTCCGCGGTTTACATGTAAATAACTTGCACATATCATATGACAAGAATACGATGTGTGTTTTTCCACCAACACGCATAAATTCACCAGGTTGTTCGTGAATAAATGGTCGTTTTCGTACCTTACACTACTACCAAGTTTAGAAATGGAAGAAATATATCTGCATCATTCAAAATTATCTCGTCCACCTACATATATCTGCCAATGATCAGATCCACAAGGCTCTCAATCCTGTCCGTGAAGAAATGTGGCTCCCGCGAGGCACAGAATACAGAGGACTGACTGTTCATGAACACCTTGTCCCTCAGGCAGTGACTTAGGTGTATAAACATGAGGTAATCTGTTGGTGGTAAGTCCGGGAATTCGGAGGGTGCAGGATTACTTCACACCTCAGGTCACTCAGATTTTCTGCCAAGAGTAGATGACCCTTCCTATTTATTAGCAGTAGCTGAATTTCACACAACTGCCGGTACAGCACGGGACAGCTCTAGCTGTTTCACCTGGAGCTTGCGTAGGACAGCACCCAGTGCTGTCCACCACACTAACGGCAAGTATGTGTGTGCCATCAACGTTGTTTTTAGAAGAATCTTACTAAAATCCAACTACTGCTAACTCCACTTGTTAAAATCGTAAAAGACCAACTTCTCATGACACATCATTGTGACGAACCAATAGATAATTGCGTATGTCTATCCTACCTCGCATTCGGAAGTTCATGAATTTTTAGAGGAAGAAGAATACATGTCTGACATTGCGTCAACCAGAAAAATAAAATAAATTTATAGGAAACAAGTTATGTACTAATGTGCGTCTACACGATTAATATAGTCGTCTAACTTATAGCAAATGAAAAAAGGTTGAGGGCGCAAGGCCAATCAGAGAATAAAAAGAAGCAATGTTTACAACATGTGACAATGAAACTTAATTGACCAGAAGTATACTAAGAAAGAAACGAACGCTCATTAAATTAGCTTAACCTAGTAAGGAGGATCAGTTTTCTAACAAGACAAAGATACCACACAAAGAAATACAAAATTTTACAGAATATCCCAAGCACAAAACTTTCCAATGGTTGAGAACGAGAGGAGTTTTGATTGACACAGTAAACGATTGCACCCTCGAAAACCAAGAAGGTGACAAAAATTAAAAACACTGGAACTAATGGTCTAAAGACCTAGAACGGCTTTGCCATAACATGGAAAGGAGATCGTATTGAGGTAATGGAGAAATTACACAAAACCCAGAGGGCTGATTCAAGTTACACAAAGGAGACACAAAAGTACGAAATTCCACGAATCAAAACAATAAAAATGGATGTAAACACTGTTAGCACAAACTTTCAGTATAGTGCAGGACTAAGGAAGACTGTAACAAATCAAATTAAATTCCATCTGTACGGTTCCTCGTTTAAGGCCACAGATTACCTGGTTCCAGTGCTCTGCTTCAAGTTTCAGCAATACAAATACCAGGCGGCACGGTTAAGAATACAGTTGATATGTTCGCCAAGAAGGCCAAGAGGAGTGCTGTGGCAAAGATGGGAAGCAGAAATTATAAGATGGACTCGAAAGCGCTTCCACTACGAAAATACTTTTGAGGCGGATTTTTTCCATACATATTATAGGTCATTAAACCGTCTTATTTTTGCTGGATAAATTTACAGATATTTAAAGTGGATACACGAAAGTTACTGCAGATAGCAATGGATCTCAAACAAGACCATGTAATGTACCAAGAGCCATACACAAACAAAGGAAGGATTATGGGTCTCCTTAAAGTGTCATGTACATGGGTGACATTCTTATGGTAGATATTTGAGTACAATATGTGAGAGAACTATCATGATACTGTAAAATTGTAAAATTAATGTCAATAAATGAGTCATCGCACATACTAAANCAATATGTGAGAGAACTATCATGATACTGTAAAATTGTAAAATTAATGTCAATAAATGTGTCATCGCACATACTAAATTCATGACATGACATCGAACATTTAAAAGTTTAAAATTATTCGATGTAGGGTTCTGAGAATAGGTTTAGGATAAAAAAAATAATGTGAAAAAAGAATCAGGAGTGAAGAGTCTTTNAAACAAAGGAAGGATTATGGGTCTCCTTAAAGTGTCATGTACATGGGTGACATTCTTATGGTAGATATTTGAGTAAAATATGTGAGAGAACTATCATGATACTGTAAAATTGTAAAATTAATGTCAATAAATGAGTCATCGCACATACTAAATTCATGACATGACATCGAACATTTAAAAGTTTAAAATTCTTCGATGTAGGGTTCTGAGAATAGGTTTAGGATAAAAAAAATAATGTGAAAAAAGAATCAGGAGTGAAGAGTCTTTNTTAAACACAGCAAAGCAATTTTTCCCAGTACCTGGGCTATGATATCATTACGTAACAGATTCATAAATTTATTGTTTTCTGCTTACTAAAACCAAGAAATAAGTAATTTCCTTCACTCAGATTGTCAAGCAATTTCACTGAGATTTTCGATGGATTATACAGTAGAATGTATACTCAAGACTTCATGAAGGCAAATTGAAATCATGCTAAGGTGTTTTGATACATTTCATGTGCAAAGTGGTAGTATTTGCTGATTTCTTGCTACAATTTTCTGTTTCTTGGGAATTTTTTTTATTTTTGCAACACCCATTTTTTAACAGGAAGAAATTGTTTAAAACGCGATCCAATATGGTTTTACGAGTTACTTAGCTATCTTTAAATACAATATACAAATAAAATTAATAGATTTAATTTAATAAATTTTTATAGACATAATACAAATACTATGTAAATCGCAACGATTGTTTAAACGAAAGTAGGCATAGTAAAGTATTTATTTTATCAAAATCGGCCCTACGGTTCACGCAACTGACATGAACAATAAAGAACTATTTATTTTCAGTGAATAAGACCAAAATTTGAATGACATAATTTTCGGTATGATGAGCATTTTTGTGTAATGAACTACGTAATTACGGGTCTAAGTCAAGAGTTAACATTTGTAAATTAATTTTAATTTTAAAATAACATTTTGAAAAAAATTTTGTTTAACTTTTAATATGAAATATTATTTTGCTCGATATAGCATAAGTATCATTGTTGTGGAAACACACGCAGACACTCAGACAAGGTGAGCTTGTATGCTTTTATTGCAAAGGAACATACGCTNATCATTGTTGTGGAAACACACGCAGACACTCAGACAAGGTGAGCTTGTATGCTTTTATTGCAAAGGAACATACGCTAAATAGCTGACTTGTTACAATACTGAGTAAAGAAACTGACCATTGTACAAGCATATTTTAAGGCGCAGTTACCAAAACTATGTTTTAAAAAATTAAGGCACGGTACCTTTATAACTCAGAAGTACGGAAATTTTTCCATATGTTTAACGTGCAAATTCCTATGTTGGTTAATCCAATGAAGCAGTTTATGGCATTGCTTTGCCAAGAAAATTATTTGGTTCCTACAAATGGGCTTGCGTTTTTTATTGCCTCTCCAAAGGAAAGTTGCGATTTTGGAAATTAATTATTTTAATTAAGAAATTAAAAAATGGTTAGTTTGCAAAAAATTAAATTCTTTACTTCAATATTTTGTGGGAATTTGAAATAGTCTACAAATCTACATTGAAGATCTCCCATCTCGTGTGTCTAGGACTCTAGGGCATAGTATTCGAATTCTTTTTCGTATGATTATAGATAATTGTTACAAGATATCTCCTTTATTTATACATTTTATATACACTCAATAAAAAATAATTTTGCATTACTTCCTCTCTTTAATTAAGTTGATTTGGGATAATGTGGAAAAAAATTAAGTAAAATAGATTAGGTACGAACTTTTTTCCAGAAACCCCAAACAAACAACACAGAAAAAACTCTGACTTCATATAGATAAAATATTTGTTCTGTGCACACGTTTATCCCATACCGACGTGTAGAATACCGGAGTCGGTGCATCTTGAATTGTCATTTGCCGTCATATGACGTTTATTTACACCAAGGAAAATAATCTTATTTCTTGCACAAAGAACAACGTGATGCGCCACTACACGTCAGTAGTATGACACGATACACGAGCCACAGTGTACTACATCGCTGCGTTGGATCTGTCTAAGGTTCTATGTTCACTGCTGAACTTATTATCAATTATAGGAAAGTTACCGTTCAGTTGCTCTTGCTTCATTTCGTTTCTTTGTAATATTTGAAGTTGCGAAAATATTTAATTATATTGTTCTGGTAAAGTTCCGTTTAAGTAGTTTCTTACAAGAATTTATACAAAATTATTTGTGACATATAAAATGGTGGTGTCTTTTTTTATAAATGTAGTTAACGAGCGCACCGGAGTGTTGTGAATAGGAGGAAACAAATGCCTGCGGACTGTATCGGAAGTGGAACGCGCCAACCCGCCGTGTTAAGCCGACCGCGGGCCACACGTCGTCTCGAGGCTGATCTTTACGGCCCTTGCATCGAGAGACCGCCGTCCTGCAGCAGTTGGAAAGCTGAAGTTGGTCAAGCATGCGGACTCCAGGTGTGGTAACTGGACACGCGGTCAAGCTGACGCGCCGTGAATTGGCATTAAAGGAGCAACTCGACGCCGTGACGTAATTCCCCGTTCACAGGAGTGTTTGTTTCCTCGGAAATATAAGAGCAGCCTTCGTGTGTGGTTTACAGTACCGTTAAAAAAAAAAAGTAGTTGGTCCCAGTAGTTATACCAGTGCAAGTTTTTTCTGCTTCATCTACATATATACGTATCATGGCGGTGGCCTCGTTTGATTCACGATGAAGTCCTGTAGATTCAAGTAACGAAGCTTTTCACAGCGTAAGTTGTCAAACAAGTAAATCTGGAAACTCGGTAGCTCCAAACCGCTGAAGAATTTTCGTATTAGGTGGGAGGGGGTTTAATGTTTTCCGCGGTTTACATGAAAATAACTTGCACATATCATATGACAAGAATACGATGTGTGTTTTTCCACCAGCACGCATAAATTCACCAGGTTGTTCGTGAATAAATGGTCGTTTTCGTACCTTACACTACTACCAAGTTTAGAAATGGAAGAAATATATCTGCATCATTCAAAATTATCTCGTCCACCTACATATATCTGCCAATGATCAGATCCACAAGGCTCTCAATCCTGTCCGTGAAGAAATGTGGCTCCCGCGAGGCACAGAATACAGAGGACTGACTGTTCATGAACACCTTGTCCCTCAGGCAGTGACTTAGGTGTATAAACATGAGGTAATCTGTTGGTGGTAAGTCCGGGAATTCGGAGGGTGCAGGATTACTTCACACCTCAGGTCACTCAGTAGATGACCCTTCCTATTTATTAGCAGTAGCTGAATTTCACACAACTGCCGGTACAGCACGGGACAGCTCTAGCTGTTTCACCTGGAGCTTGCGTAGGACAGCACCCAGTGCTGTCCACCACACTAACGGCAAGTGTGTGTGTGCCATCAACGTTGTTTTTAGAAGAATCTTACTAAAATCCAACTACTGCTAACTCCACTTGTTAAAATCGTAAAAGACCAACTTCTCATGACACATCATTGTGACGAACCAATAGATAATTGCGTATGTCTATCCTACCTCGCATTCGGAAGTTCATGAATTTTTAGAGGAAGAAGAATACATGTCTGACATTGCGTCAACCAGAAAAATAAAATAAATTTATAGGAAACAAGTTATGTACTAATGTGCGTCTACACGATTAATATAGTCGTCTAACTTATAGCAAATGAAAAAAGGTTGAGGGCGCAAGGCCAATCAGAGAATAAAAAGAAGCAATGTTTACAACATGTGACAATGAAACTTAATTGACCAGAAGTATACTAAGAAAGAAACGAACGCTCATTAAATTAGCTTAACCTAGTAAGGAGGATCAGTTTTCTAACAAGACAAAGATACCACACAAAGAAATACAAAATTTTACAGAATATCCCAAGCACAAAACTTTCCAATGGTTGAGAACGAGAGGAGTTTTGATTGACACAGTAAACGATTGCACCCTCGAAAACCAAGAAGGTGACAAAAATTAAAAACACTGGAACTAATGGTCTAAAGACCTAGAACGGCTTTGCCATAACATGGAAAGGAGATCGTATTGAGGTAATGGAGAAATTACACAAAACCCAGAGGGCTGATTCAAGTTACACAAAGGAGACACAAAAGTACGAAATTCCACGAATCAAAACAATAAAAATGGATGTAAACACTGTTAGCACAAACTTTCAGTATAGTGCAGGACTAAGGAAGACTGTAACAAATCAAATTAAATTCCATCTGTACGGTTCCTCGTTTAAGGCCACAGATTACCTGGTTCCAGTGCTCTGCTTCAAGTTTCAGCAATACAAATACCAGGCGGCACGGTTAAGAATACAGTTGATATGTTCGCCAAGAAGGCCAAGAGGAGTGCTGTGGCAAAGATGGGAAGCAGAAATTATAAGATGGACTCGAAAGCGCTTCCACTACGAAAATACTTTTGAGGCGGATTTTTTCCATACATATTATAGGTCATTAAACCGTCTTATTTTTGCTGGATAAATTTACAGATATTTAAAGTGGATACACGAAAGTTACTGCAGATAGCAATGGATCTCAAACAAGACCATGTAATGTACCAAGAGCCATACACAAACAAAGGAAGGATTATGGGTCTCCTTAAAGTGTCATGTACATGGGTGACATTCTTATGGTAGATATTTGAGTACAATATGTGAGAGAACTATCATGATACTGTAAAATTGTAAAATTAATGTCAATAAATGAGTCATCGCACATACTAAATTCATGACATGACATCGAACATTTAAAAGTTTAAAATTCTTCGATGTAGGGTTCTGAGAATAGGTTTAGGATAAAAAAAATAATGTGAAAAAAGAATCAGGAGTGAAGAGTCTTTGATGCTCAAAAGAGATAACTGAATGGAGGTGTCAGAAAACACTAGGTAAATATTAGAGCAAAGGGGCATAGGTGTAGAAAGTTGTCCTCTATTGAAGATAAACAGAGTGAAACACGTGGAATGGCAGTCAAGAGTACAGGCACCACATGCCTTATACCATATGTAAATTCGTACAGGGCCACTGTAGAAGGTACAGTCTTGTGAAATTACATGTGCCCCATTCTGGGCTTATAAACTAGACTGCTGATAAAAAAAACTCAATCCTTATTGGCAATAGCAATAAAGGCTAAGAAATTGTGACTGGGAAATATAAACAGTATCCAACAGAGCTAGAACCCTAGAACCAAAACTCAGAGTCGAAATATTAGATAAAAGAGGAAGTAAACAAACCAAAGAAATTCGGCCACTGGCATCGCATGTATGGAGATGAAAGAACTTGTATCGAGACTAAGAGGATAAATGCAGTATAATAAATATAGTGGATCAATTAAATTTAGACACATAGGTTAATACACTAATGTTGGCAAATTAGGGAAATAGTGTACGTTAATACATTTCTTAGTGCATAAAAAAGAACAAATAATATTTGAACATAAAATTTAGGGAAATAATGTATGTAAATACATTTCATATGGCATAAAAATGAATAAATAACATTTTAATATGAA
Source organism: Clitarchus hookeri (assembly GCA_002778355.1). Taxonomy (NCBI): domain Eukaryota; kingdom Metazoa; phylum Arthropoda; class Insecta; order Phasmatodea; family Phasmatidae; genus Clitarchus; species Clitarchus hookeri. Next base: position 8,709 of record NQII01010902.1, read on the forward strand.
ATTAATTAGGTGGGATCTGTTCAGTATAGCAGCTATCAATGACAACACAGCATTCGATAGATAAATTAAAATTTACTAGGGACATGTTCAAAAAGTGTCAGATCTGCATCGACCAAGTGAATAGCCTCAATGATTAGTTGTATAAGATGAGCCATGTCTCTTACTTGCATTACATATTTTTCTTTCCGCTTTCCCTAAAAACAGAAATCAAAAAGGATTCAAATCATAATACCAGGGAGCCTATTCCACATGGTCGTGACAGTCGGCCCAGTTTGTTAAATTTAAATCCAACTAGTCTCTCGCTGTTAGTGCATACTGGGGTATGTCCCATCCTGCTCGAAACCTTTAAAAGGGAAAGAGTGATATACTCCTTTAAGTTGGGAGGAAGTCCTTTCATGTGCTTGAGTTGTGCAGGCAGTGCTATGTCCTTATATCCAAATGTGTAAACATGGCCATGGCTGCTTCAGAAAGCCTGGACAAAGTGTCATATACAATATCTCTCCATAAAGGCGACCCATAAAGGCGACCCCCAGACTCCTCGAGTGGTACTTCGGTATCTGCCACCCGAAGGTCAAGTAAGTAGTTGGGGTTTAATGTCTCATTCACAACAAGGTTATCGGAGACGAGACCATCTCGTGGATTTAAGCACGAAAGCCATGTTAGTTGCCGCCTCGTGCACTCTTTACCATGGGAAGATGTACCTACCTTGTTGGCTTGGGCCACTTAGATGACACCTAAGCCCTACCACTAGGCAAAGTGTTGGACTACTGAGGTTTCAGGGTGTTTGGGCTCAAATCCTAAATTCATCACTAGCTGGGGTAATGAACACTCAAATGTAAAACCGAAAAGTGCTATGGAAACTTCAGTAGGAACTATCAACATACCCCACCCACCAAAGGTATTATCTGGCAGTGGTTGCAACTCTGCAAAGTGGAGAAGACCTTGAGGATTTCCCACTCATTCTGCGAGTGAGGGGAGGGTCTCAGCGAGGCACAAGTGCATCAAGGGATGCGTCAGCTGGAGATTCCTGCGCCGATTGAGCTTACCTCAGTCCTTTACTGTCGGGCACTTCAAACAGGTAATGGCCATAAGTTATTAGATACCATTGTGAGAATGTCCCTGACTAGGGAGCAGATATCACAATGCCTTGGAAACAGCCAGGTCTTTAGCAAATCTAGTGAAGCCATTAAATGATAACCTAACTTGGTAAAATATTTCTCAGGCATTACATTTCTTTCAAAGAAAAATTGTTCTATAACATGTGTCAGCCACAGTTAACATCAAACGATAATTTAGGACTTCTTGTTCTTTTGTACGTAAGATCAAGTGCAGACAATTTTGTGACCAGTATCGCATGTTTTATTAATTCGCCTTCTTATCCACATAAAAGAGCTTCGTCGCTGAACGCGTCATATTTTTGGAAGAACAATGAAAAATGATAATCTTCGCTAAATACTTGTAACAGTTAGAGGTAGTGTGGATGGAGTTTTTAATGTCTTGAGGGCCAGAGTATGGGACACTTCCAGTTTGGTAGCGTTTTGGCTTGTTTGCTTATTTGTGCTTACCATTACCTTCAATATCATAATTTCTTTCACTTCATCCAATACTAGCGGTCGACCACTGACGAGGTTTGTCATTTTGCCTGCTAGTTGCCTTTCTCACAAGCTTTGCCAAAGCATGTAATGCAACATTAGCTTTGTGAGGGTATCATGCACTGAAGTACTCCACTACTTGTCGATGTGTCCTCTCAAAAATATCAATTCCACATGTTTCTGTGCCATAAGTGTCATCTTTAATGTGGCATATAAGAACTTAAACTACACAAAATAAACAGTTATTGACCATCCCGATACATTTAATGATGAATGTCCACACTGCTATCAATATTATTCATGTACAAAAAGCTATTATTATTGTTATACTTATGTGTCCGGATGATATCACCATCTCGTAGAGAGAAAGGAATGAGCATCATCTTGCACTACTCTAACAAAAGAATACAGATGCTGGATAAGCATTACCAATGGCCAACCACATACTTTCTTGTCACAGCTTAATGGAGAATATCGATTCCCTCGTCTTTGCTGCGCTGATCGCATTTAACTCTTTTCTTGTCGCACCACGAGTGTCATCCTGCTGCTGGAAAAATTCTACACACTGACTCTTCAGTGCTCTCACTTTACTGTTCCATTCTTCTCTGTTAAATTGTCAATCCTCTGATTTTCATTTTTCACATTTTCATACACGCTGTGTATTTTCTTACCCACCTTATTCGCTGCTTCGCTTACATTACTTCTGTCTCCATGAGTATTTACACGTAATAATTTCTTATGTAAATTTTCATTCACATTATTTTATTAAATGCCGTATCAGTATTTCTGTTATACTGCAGGTCAGGCATCAATTAATGTTCTTAGATCTTACCGTTTTGACAGCCATTTTCTGGTAACTATTCACAATGCCTCCGCCTTTTACAAGAGAATAAATTATGTATATTGGAAACCGTATGGTATTTAATATATTGTTACTATACACTCAATACTATAGATCCTCTTTATTGATTGCGCAAAAATGTTAATTCAGTATCTGTGTTGCGTGAAGGAAATACCTGCAATCGTTCCATTGTCATTTGGGAGTTATTTGTCTGGAGTCATTTGTTTGTTTGAATTAACCGAGAGATAATGCGAGTGGAAACAAGATGCCCTCAATACATAAATATTCGTGAAATCAGTGAAATACCTCAAATCTAAACTTGAAGATATCACTAAAATGAAAATATTATAGAAAAACCTGTTTTCTCCCTCTTTTATCACATAACTTGCTGCCTCTACAAGCTGAGGCACTGAACTGGCATGCTGCTGTTTCGTCGGCTACGCGCCTCTAAGGAACTAATATCGTAGACTGTGTTATTTTGTGCATTAATAATAAATATCAAGGTGTACTACACTCCCTTGTACATAGATAAATGTTGGGTTTTGAAATTCCCATGTTCCAGACATTTTCACTCTAGGAAAATAACGCTTCAAAAGTTTGAGAAGCTTATATTAGTGTACACACTCATGACGTTTGCATTTGGGAAATATAGTCCATTCACGGTTACTTCTAAATTTTCTGAAACAACGCAGTAAATTAGTGCGCACCAGTGCAATAATATTTTGCATTAGGACTATTACTTACTAAGCATTACCAACACACCCATTTTCTCCCGATTTTAGTTAATTTTAATTATGAATAAAATATTATATTTTACAGATAAAATATATAAGTTACAAGTTAAATTTAACCAAAAATAAGGTATTGTTATTTTAACACAAGTATAAAACGCTTTTGATACATGACACATTTAGGAAACAGCCAAGAGCATTAAATATGGGGTGATTTTTCAAAGGTTTGATTCAAAAAGTGTGAAGAAACAGCGAATATACTACAGACGCCCATCGGCGCACACTGCGCAGGCCAGTCGCATTCCGTGACAGGGAAGTACACGCTCCACTTACTTCGCTTGACGTACACACTTTTTGAGGCAAACAACCATGCACGCTGTAGCGATAGTGAAATGGACTTTTAATTTCGCGGTTGTTAAACGGTTCGGCGTGCGGGCCTGTCGGCGCCTTGTGGCGGTCGGTTGGGCAACCCGCAAATCAGCGTTCAGAAAGGAAAAATACGAGAAAAACAGTTGTGTGAAACCGTTCGCTAACTCTGCATGCCGGATTCCAGTCGCGGTGGTGCTCAGAAGTTCGGCAAGGAGGGGGAGAAATGGCGGGGTAAAATCACGTCCTTCACTTGCCCAGCGAGGTGTAACCGGACCGTCAATTCCGAGGTTTTTCGACAGTAGAGGCAATAAAAAAAGGACTCCGGCTCACGGGGCGCAGAATGAGAACGCGAGCAACAAGAAAGCAGTGGAACCGGCAGGCTCCGAAGCCAGGCCTTTCGAACGAGAGCCTGGTTACAATAACTTTCTCAAACTACGTGAAACGTTTCTGAACGTAGGCAATAAAACGGCTTGGCCAATTAGGATAATAAAGTGGAGAATATAGGTCAAACCAAACGCGCTCACGCACAACTTCTGAGAACTGATACGACGTCTGAAAAACTTTCCCCGTGTCTTGACATTTTACTCAAGAAAGTGACACAATGTTTCGTGTAATAGTGCACTCGAGGTTGAGCTAAAAACTTATCATGTGATAGATAGCCTTCAGAGGTGGGATCCGCAGGTAGCCAACATTCCTGATGTGTAATATGGAATGAAGCACTAGGCAGATGGAAATGAAAGTCAGACGAATGTGATGTCCATGGAACCGGTCCTTTGTTAACAACAGATTTTTCGCTATATGCATCAAAGAGCACATCTCCAACAGTGTTGCTGAAATGTGCTTGGACCATATTATTCATTATCCACCTTTTAACTGTCGCTCGGAACGCGTATTTTAGAGAAATGGTTGAAGGAGTGTTGCTGATTTTATTCAAGTATATAATGCATGTAAAGCGTTCTGGTAAAACACGCCAGCCTATCAGAGACTGAGCTACATAATACCAGGCCGCAGCTTGATCTCGAACAGCTGTTGTTGTCTTAGAGCCTGAACTGTTAACCTTAGATTCCACCTGTTCTCTGATATTGGCTGTAAAAATTAACGATATAGTCTAATCGCGGTTTCTTCACATTTTTGAATCAAACTTTTGAAAAGTCACCCCATGTATGGCGTGTATACTTGTTTCCTAAATATGTCATGTCTCACAAACCTTTTTACTTCTGTTAACGTTAAGGTATATTATTTTTGGTTAAACTGAACTTTTACTTATATTTTATTTAAAAATTATAATATTTCATTTATAATTGATATTAGTAAAACAGGGAGAAAATAGGTGTATTGGCAATGCCTAGCAATATACAGTTCCTATACAGATTATTATTACACTGAGCGCACGAATGCGGTGCGTTATCCCTTTGGTGTAATTTTCCAGAATCGGTTAAACTTCGTTTGCATGAGAAATATCCTGGAAGTAGAACTTAAGCGGGGCTTTAGAAAAGTTAGAAGTAACCGTGAATGGACTTTTACACCCTCTCTACCAAAATGTTGTCCTATCTGTAAAGTGCACCGTGATGAAAATAGATTAGAAGTTTGCTGAACGAATCCTGGAAAACTGTTTTCTTGCCGTTGTAGAACTCAAGGTGCAACACCCAGCAGAAATTGTAGACGGTACCTTTACAGAAGCCGCTATCGAGGTATCCCCCATGCAAAGTTTTCACCTGTGAGATATATTATTTGCCTTATAAGGATATCTGGTACTTCAGCAACATGCTGTAGCATAAAGTTTATGGGTTAAGGGTTTGTTTGTCTCTAGGTTTCCCTTGGTTCGCGGTTTTCTGTTCACGTATACCGTATCCTCAATGAACCGGTACACCGGAGTAATTATTTACTGGATTGGCTGCTGCTAGTCTGGCAAAGCTGTCTGATACAGCGACGTAACCCCACTTTCACTATCAGTATGAAAATCACGTCTACCTTCTCACGTGTAAATTTCCGGCCATGATTAGGCACATACACGTGAATGAACTCTTATTAAGTCGAACACATTAATCTAACTACCAGTGTATACAAACGATCTACGCAACACTTGGTCACATCAATAGGTACAACTACCTGACACGAGAGTGGTTGAGTGGGTTAACGTTCGGTTGGATTATACCTCAGAACCTTAGCGGTGAATATGATCTTCCCGATCTCTTATAAATAATGTATTTACGGACATATTTGTACGGGAATATTTTCCTTGTTTAGGCGAGGTTAACCAACCCTAAGAGTTTGTGCAGGTATTTCAGGATCACTTTGTATAAAGTCTGTTCAAGGTAACTTCCAACTTCTCTGAAGCCCTACTTTAGTTCTACTTTCTGCCTGCCCACTGCGTATATTTCCGCCACGTGTAAACTAAATGTACACAAGCCTATAAAAATACCAAACGGAAAACAACGTACAATATTTGTGCGCTGAACAGATAATCAAAAATAAATATTTTTAGACACAGAACAGAAACTATTCACCAAAAAACGTAAATGTTTCAGTGANGCAGCACAGAAACTATTCACCAAAAAACGTAAATATTTCCGTAAGAAACGTTTACTTTACGAACAACGTAATAAAATTATAGTAAATATTATTTTTAATAAGAACAATTTTGTAATGCTAATTATATATTTTTGTCGGTTTTTAGTCATATCGACATATAAATAAATATTTATATTTAAATAGAAACCACCTAAAACAAGACATAAAACCAGACCCAACATCAGACATAAAAAACACATGAGGGTATTTTTCAAAGGTCTGATTCAAAAAGTGAGAACATACCGTGACACAGACTATAGAAAGTTAAATTTTGGTCTGTACTTAAGATCCTCGTTGATCGTACAAGCCTGAGCCGGCGATGTTCGCGTCAGACCTCCAGCAAGACACACTCAACTAGCACTGGGTCGATATGCAAGTAGCTTNTCGCGTCAGACCTCCAGCAAGACACACTCTACTAGCACTGGGTCGATATGCAAGTAGCTTGAAGCATACTGCCATCTTGGAGGTCCGTCGTCTCCATCCTGTGTTAGCACGTACGTGTGAAGTGAACCCAGACTTAAGAGCTCTCAAATATCTTTTCATTGAGTTCTTGAGCATCAGTATAATATCTTATGTAGAAGAAAAATTCTTTGTTTTATGTTATCAAGGTTTACCTGAAAACGATAGTGTNGCATCAGTATAATATCTTATGTAGAAGAAAAATTCTTTGTTTTATGTTATCAAGGTTTACCTGAAAACGATAGTGTGCATGTATATACGTCACACTCCAATTACACTTCCGGAGGGGGTGAATAAAGAAGGTAAAAAAAGGTGAAAATATTTCAATTTTAATTAACGTTATGGGAAGTACAGAAAACTGTGTTAGGTAACCTGTATTCACTTACAACTACGTTCATTTCTCGAATAATCTTCTCGACATTCCCAAATTCTTTCTGTTTTGATCTAATAAATGTTTTAATTAAATATGTATTGAAAATTAAGTCCGTTTAGACTCGGGCGATTATCAATATGCGAAGTGTTTAAACCGCGTCTCACTAATACCTTAGCATTATATACAATGTAATTTAAAAAAAAAAATTTTTGTATAAAAGAGTCGAAAGCGATTTTTTTTANGTAATTTAAAAAAAAGAATTTTTGTATAAAAGAGTCGAAAGCGATTTTTTTTACGTATATTTGAGTCGTGGAAGAGAAAATGTATATGTTGATATGTACCCCCTGATGGGAGGTAGGTTCCATATTCTCCCTTTTCTCGCCAATCTGATGGTTTCGTGACTTTGTCTGAACGTCGCCTAAGGAAACTGTAATTGACTAAGCACTTTTGAGTGTCCCGCGTATTTTCTTCACCCCGCCCATTCTTTATAATTCAACAGCGATAATATGTAACCTGTCATTATTATGCTTTTATAGGCCATATCGATCAAGCGGCATTGTGAGTGAGTGAGTGAAGAGATTTGGGCGGCTCGTAACATCGAGGTCTTGAAAGCCGATGAGGATTAAGTGAGGTGAGTATGGTGCAACGCCGGGATGAAAGGGCGAGGGAAACGGGAAATCCCCAAGAAAAACCCACTGACCAACGGCATCATCTGGCACGATACCCACGTGTGAAAATGTGGCAGCAACCCCGCTGGGAATCGAGCCCGGTTCGCTTAGGTCACAGGCGAGTAGTCTAACCATTATACCACCACGGCCCCAAGCGACATTGTGAAATCGTTCTTAATATATGTATAAAAATACTGTAAGTATAAGTCTAACTTCCGTAAAACTTAATAAACATATTTCAGTCGCCAAAAATGCTGCACATTAAATATTAAATATGGCGAAGATATATGTATATAACCATCTTTCATAATTCGTTGCCAATATTACAGCACCTACATATGGCACTAATGCTATATGTAGTTACTACAGTTAGCGGGAGAATTTTCTCCTGTGGTTGACATTTAATGTGTTCAATTAACCGTAGACCAGCTGTACGTAGAGAAGTGCTCCTAAGTGGTTGCTCAATGCCGTCACGCAGTTAAAACCGACAACGTCACGACAGCGGCCAGTCCTCTCACGACCGCGACGATACTGGTCGCGAAAGAGCGAGCTGCTGTCTGCTGAGAAAACAGTGCAACACGAAGCTAGATAAGTGGTGACATTACTCAGTTAACTGTTACTTATTGAAAATTATTTCCATCGCCTTTTATTAAATGCTAATGAATGGGTGCCCGGTGCGGCGGTATTTACAACAAATTAAAGGAAATTTCGTCACTGAATTAATTAAGCATGTTAAAGTGATAAATTGTGTAAATGGTGTTACAAGGCCACAGAGTAAATTTCAGCTATAATCGGTTATTACCTTTTCAAATTTAAAGCATCCATCACAATTGCACATTATCACAAAACTGCAATAAATATGATGTTTCAGTTTTATTTTTATAGTGAAGTCGAAATTTATCACCAATATTTTCAGTAAAGCGTGTTTTCCCAGTATTCTATACAGTATCTTCTTATACCTGATTGATCGGAGCTAAGCTGAATGAAAACTATTTTACGCTAAGGATGCAAAACGAGGTGACGTCTAAAATATCAAATATTTCCTTTGGGTGCAAAGCAGAAGATCAGAAATGCAAAGTAACAATTTGGCATTAGCCTGCATTCTCGATACGTGTTACTTAACCATCTCGAGTCTTGGCACACGAACACTTCGGATGCCACAAAAGTGATCATCGCCGAATCTCAGGAATTTTTGTAACCACTTTGCTATTCTGGACTATAGCTTTGTTACGCTTGTAACTTTTACGTCTGAGTCTTCCAATTTGCATAGGTCATGCGTAGCCTAAAGACAGTTGATCATTTGCAGATAAAACTTTTATGTGGTACCAGTTTTCCTAGTCGCCATGCTACCATTTGTAAGTCGTTACACATGTTGCAACTATACATTTATTTCAAGGTTTTTTTATTTATAAAACCGCGGAAGAAATTTATAATTTATAAATCATTCCGTTGTGGTCACACCTCGGTACTGCCACCGTGAGAGATTAGAAGCTCCGACCTGGTGCAGCTGAGCGTCTACATTGCAAAGAAAAACTCTGGTTTTTTTTAATACATTTATCCGCTCTAACACCACATTAACGCCGTTAAATTCCTTACATGTATTTTCTATATCTCTAACAAATATAATTTTTTTCTTCNGCATCAGTATAATATCTTATGTAGAAGAAAAATTCTTTGTTTTATGTTATCAAGGTTTACCTGAAAACGATAGTGGGCATGCATATACGTCACACTCCAATTACACTTCAGGAGGGGGTGAATAAAGAAGGTAAAAAAAGGTGATAATATTTCAATTTTAATTAACGTTATGGGAAGTACATAAAACTGTCTTAGGTAACCTGTATTCACTTACAACTACGTTCATTTCTCGAATAATCTTCTCGCCATTCCCAAATTCTTTCTGTTTTGATCTAATAAATGTTTTAATTAAATATGAATTGAAAATTAAGTCCGTTTAGACTCGGGCGATTATCAATATGCGAAGTGTTTAAACCGCGTCTCACTAATACCTTAGCATTATATACAATTTAATTTAAAAAAAAAAAGAATTTTTGTATAAAAGAGTCAAAAGCGATTTTTTTTACGTATATTTGAGCCGTGGAAGAGAAAATGTATATGTGTATATGTACCCCCTGATGGGAGGTAAGTTCCATATTCTCCCTTTTCTCGCCAATCTGATGGTTTCGTGACTTTGTCTGAACGTCGCCTAAGGAAACTGTAATTGACTAAGCACTTTTGAGTGTCCCGCGTATTTTCTTCACCCCGCCCATTCTTTATAATTCAACAGCGATAATATGTAACCTAATCATTATTATGCGTTTATAGGCCATATCGATCAAGCGACATTGTGAGTGAGTGAGTGAAGAGATTTGGGCGGCTCGTAACATCGAGGTCTTGAAAGCCGATGAGGATTAAGTGAGGTGAGTATGGTGCAACGCCGGGATGAAAGGGCGAGGGAAACGGGAAATCCCCAAGAAAAACCGCTGACCAGCGGCATCGTCTGGCACGATACCCACGTGTGAAAATGTGGCAGCAACCCCGCTGGGAATCGAGCCCGGTTCGCTTAGGTCACAGGCGAGTAGTCTAACCATTATACCACCACGGCCCCNGATCCCCAAGAAAACCCGCTGACCAGCGGCATCGTCTGGCACGATACCCACGTGTGAAAATGTGGGAGCAACCCCGCTGGGAATCGAGCCCGGTTCGCTTAGGTCAAAGGCGAGTAGTCTAACCATGATACCACCAAGGCCCCAAGCGACATTGTGAAATCGTTCTTAATATATGTATAAAAATACTGTAAGTATAAGTCTAACTTCCGTAAAACTTAATAAACATATTTCAGTCGCCAAAAGTGCTGCACATTATATATTAAATATGGTGAAGATATATGTATATAACCATCTTTCATAATTCGTTGCCAACATTACAGCACCTACATATGGCACTAACGCTATATGTAGTTACTACAGTTAGCGGGAGAATTTTCTCCTGTGGTTGACATTTAATGTGTTCAATTAACCGTAGACCAGCTGTACGTAGAGAAGTGCTCCTAAGTGGTTGCTCAATGCCGTCACGCAGTTAAAACCGACAACGTCACGACAGCGGCCAATCCTCTCACGACCGCGACGATTCTGGTCGCGAAAGAGCGAGCTGCTGTCTGCTGAGAAAACAGTGCAACACGAAGCTAGATAAGTGGTGACATTACTCAGTTAACTGTTACTTATTGAAAATTCTTTCCATCACCTTTTATTAAATGCTAATGAATGGGTGCCCGGTGCGGCGGTATTTACAACAAATTAAAGGAAATTTCGTCACTGAATTAATTAAGCATGTTAAAGTGATAAATTGTGTAAATGGTGTTACAAGGCCACAGAGTAACTTTCAGATATAATCGGTTATTACCTTTTCAAATTTAAAGCATCCATCACAATTGCACATTATCACAAAACTGCAATAAATATGATGTTTCAATTTTATTTTTATAGTGAAGTCGAAATTTATTACCAATATTTTCAGTAAAGCGTGTTTTCCCAGTATTCTATACAGTATCTTCTTATACCTGATTGATCGGAGCTAAGCTGAATGAAAACTATTTGACGCTAAGGATGCAAAACGAGGTGACGTCTAAAATATCAAATATTTCCTTTGGGTGCAAAGCATAAGTTCAGAAATGCAAAGAAACAATTTGGCATTAGCCTGCATTCTCGATACGTGTTACTTAACCATCTCGAGTCTTGGCACACGAACACTTCGGATGCCACAAAAGTGATCATCGCCGAATCTCAGGAATTTTTGTAACCACTTTGTTATTCTGGACTATAGCTTTGTTAAGCTTGTAACTTTTACGTCTGAGTCTTCCAATTTGCATAGGTCATGCGTAGCCTAAAGACAGTTGATCATTTGCAGATAAAACTTTTATGTGGTACCAGTTTTCCTAGTCGCCATGCTACCATTTGTAAGTCGTTACACATGTTGCAACTATACATTTATTTCAAGGTTTTTTTATTTATAAAACAGCGGAAGAAATTTATAATTTATAAATCGTTTTGTTGCGGCCACACCTCNAGCGGAAGAAATTTATAATTTATAAATCGTTTTGTTGCGGCCACACCTCGGTACTGCCACCGTGAGCATTAGAAGCTCCAACCTGGTACAGCTGAGCGTCTACATTGCAAAGAAACACTCTGGTTTTTTTAAATACATTTATTCTCTCTAACACCACATTAACGCCGTTAAATTCCTTACATGTATTTTCTATATCTCTAACTAATATAATTTTTTTCTTCNCTCTAACACCACATTAACGCCGTTAAATTCCTTACATGTATTTTCTATATCTCTAACTAATATAATTTTTTTCTTCGTAATATCACGTCGATATTCTTAGCGCTTGGTGAAAGTGCGCACAAGAGGATATTAATTTTCTGAATTACAAGAACAAATTTATATACTGTCTCAAATTTTGTAAAGCTACACGTTAGTAATATATTTGTCTACAGCTCAAAATATTTTCTACTAAACCAGAACGACAAGAATGGATTTCTTGCGGTTTCATTGTGTGTTTAGCTTATGGTTTTGTTTTATTATAAAACTAGAATGTAAAACAGTTATAAGTTAAATCCCAATAGCAGCAAACTAAGTGTCGGAATAAATGCGCAATGGCTTTCTTATTACTAAAAAAAAAAAATTTTTTATTTAAAAAAAAATGCTTTAGCTAAAAATAAAACTTTTATTTTCTTTTAGGTATTTAAAAATGTTTGACATAATAATTTAAGTTCAAATTCTCTTATTTTAAGCAGAAATGTTGTATGTCTATTTTTGCTTCAAACTAGTGTTATTATCACTTTACAGAACAGAAACTGCCCTTAAATACACACACATATATATATATATATATATATATATATATACATAACGAATTTTTACACTTAGAAAACTTTAAAAGGGAGAGGACGCAATATTGAATTTATACACTGGTGGGAAATTAACAATGAACACCACTGAAGCGGTGACGTAGAAACACCATACGCGCATGGGGCACTGATAGAGGGCAGTACATGCAACAGTTAACAGTGCTGTGCGGTGGACAAAGTAGGAACCGCGTACTGGCGTAAGACCGCTGCACCCAATACAACTGTAGTTGACTCACTGAAAGAGTAGTCTGTTGTTTCAAGCATCGGCCTGTGTGTAGTAAGCATTGCAGACATGCCACGACGGCATAGACGACCACACTTTGTGGAATTAACAGACTTTGAACGAGGTCGTATTGTGGGCCTGAGGGAGGCTGGATGGTCCTTCCGATAGATTGCCCAACGCCTAGGACGTGATGTGTCTTCTGTGTATCATTGGTGGTGCCGGTGGTCCAACGATGGTGCACATGCTCGTCAAACTGATTCCGGATGGCAGCGGCATACGGATTCCCGCCTGGATCGCCGCATCAGACGAGTGGCCATTGCTGATCGCAAGGCGACCGCCGCACAGATTAGGACCACTGTTGCACCCAGGGTGTCAGCTAGGACTATCACCAACCGTTTGCTGGATGCTGGGTTACGATCAAGGGTGCCTCTCGCCAGGCTTCCTCTCACACTTCATCAACATGCAACCCGCTTCGGATGGTGTCGTGAACGACACAACTGGAGGGATGAGTGGCATGGAGTTGTGATAAGTGACGATAGCTTATTCTGCATTGGCGCCAGTGACGGTCATGTGCTAGTGCGGTGTCGACCAGGATAGTGGCAACAGCCAGAGTGTATACGGCAGTGACATACAGGACCAACTCCTGGCATCATGGTTTGGGGAGCAATAGCCTACATGACAGTACGCTACTGGTGTTTGTTGAGGTAACACTGAATAGTAAACGCTACATCCAGAATATCATCCAGCCCATTGTGTTACCGTTCCTACAACGCCAAGGAGATGTCCTCTTTCAGCAGGACAATGCCCGTGCGCACACATTTCGTTTTACCCAACGCGCTCTCGAAGGTGTTCGTCAACTCCCTCCCCTGGCCAGCACGATTACCCGACCTGTCCCCCATTGAATATGTATGAGATATGATGATGGGACAGCGTTCGATGCGGTCTGCAATACCGGTAACAAACATCCACCAATTGCAACAACAGGTGGAATTAGCGTCTTACACTATTCCCCAAGATTATATTCGACACCTTTATGATCGACTCTACGCATGACTTCAGGACTGCATTGTCGCTAAAGGCGGCTACACAAGATTCTGGCATTGTTGTTTTTAAGACACTCTGTAGCCTCTTTCCATAGGTGTACTACCCTGTGATCATTATCATAAAGAGTGTACAGTCTATATACTTATTTAATACAACCTTCATTCATGCGGTACCATTGCGTCCCGGTGTTCATTTTCCATTTTCTGCCATTGTATTTTTTTGGGGACTTAAGTTACTAAATTATTTTTAAAAATTAGATTATGTTAAGGCGTAAAATATATTGAAATAAAATTCGAGAAACTATAAATGGTAGACTGGGTTTACTATTACTGCATCAGCAGTCATTCTTAGGAAGTAATTTATAATTCACTCACACAAATACCAAGAGGCAAACTTATAAAAACGCACAATCTCTATTCACTATGTGTAATCTAAAAGAGTCGTATACTGCAGTCTACTCACGGGTTCATCACATTTTTTAAAATCAAACCTTTTAAATATTACTTCATGTATGACGTGTTTGGTTTCTTACTAAATACGTGACGTATTACAAGCTTTCAATACTTCTGTTAACATTAAAATATTATTTAATTTTTGGTTAAAATGTTCTTTTACTTATATTTTAAACATACAAATTATAAAGTTTCGTTTATAATTAATATGAATAAAAACACGGCAATGCGTAGTAAAAAAATAGTTATCATGCAGGGGATTGTGTAACTGATTGCGCAGGAATGCGGTTCGTTGTACCTTTCGTGCAATTCTCTAGATAAAGTTCATTTTTGCATGGGGCGGAGGACTATCCTGTATACTCTTTCACGCAGCCAAAATGTTTACAAGTTATTGCACATTGAAGACAGCTTGTGTGTCTACCTCACACTCACCAGGTCGCGTGGCGTCAGAAAAGGTGGTGGAGTGGTGGAGTTGGTCGAGGGGGAAAGAAAAAACATTTCACGGTACGGCAACTGGCGTTTCCTGCTGCATCATGCAGGCGCCACACCGCGACCAGAGAAACGCGCCAGAGCTCGTAGAACTTGCAGCGCAGCGACACAACCCAGCCGCCAGACGCACTTGTCAACTAGCTTCTACCAGGGTGGTGGCACTAGAAAGGCACTTTCCATCCACTCTTTTCTCGGGTCGCAACCGTGTTACCAAAACGAAAAAAAAAACAATGAAAATGTATTCATGTTTAAAATATATAAACTTAGTAACTAATAAAATACCTTTGCTCAGTTTGTAACTTCGAGATGGTTAGAAATATAATTTAAATTGTAATATATAGCAAATTAAACACCACAAAATGAGTTTAAAATAATTACACTAAAGAGCAAAAAAACTGGTACACCTGCCTAATATTGTGTAGGGCCCCCGCGAGCACGCAGAAGTGCCGCAAGACGACGTGGCATGGACTCGACTAATACATTAAGGTATGCAGGAGGCAATTCACACCATGAATCCTGCAGGGTAGTCCACAAATCCATAAGAGTGCGAGGCGGTGGAGATCTCTTCTGAACAGCATGTTGCAAGGCATCCCACATATGCTCAATAATGTTCATGTCTGGTGATTAAGGGGGCCAATGTAAGTGTCTAAAGTCAGAAGAGTGTTCCTGGAGCCACTCGGTAGCAACTCTCTACGTGTGGGGTGTCACATTGTCCTGCTGAAATTGTCCACGTCCGTCGGAATGCACAATGGACATGAATGGGTACAGGTGATCGGACAGGATGCTCACGTATCTGTCACCTGTCAGAGTCGTATCTAGACGTATCAGGGGTTCCATTTCTCGCCAACTGCACACGCCCCATACCATGACAGAGCCTCCACCAGCTTGAACAGTCCCCTGTTGACATGTAGGGTCCATGGAGTCATGAGGATGTCTCCATACCCGTACACGTCCATCCGCCCGATACAATTGGAAACGAGACTCGTCAGAC
>NQII01010903.1:9982-23005 GCA_002778355.1 Clitarchus hookeri
ACATATTAGGTATAACACGAATATTTAACTTTCTCTCTCTAGAAACCGCAGTGTAAAGCCAAAAATCCCCACAGCAAGCTAGTGTATCTTTCTTCCTCTCTGGCCAACGAGAGAAAATTAATTTAGTCGAATGACATACTGAAATCCGAGCTGATGGACTGCTACGTTAAATTTAATGTGCAAAGATGAGTAAGAAAAAAAAATATAGTTATGTTCGTGGAAAGTGAGTGAGGTGAGTATGGAGCAGCGCCGGACTGCAAGGGCGGGGGAAACTGGAGATCCCTGAGAAAACCCGTCGACCAGCGGCATCGTCCAGCACGATTACCACGTGCGAGAATCCGGGAGCGACCACGCTGGGAATCGAACCCAGTTCGCCTAGGTGGGAGGCGAGTAGTCTGACAACTACACCACCGCGGCCCTAGTTCTGTTCGTCTGTTTACCCGTTCAGCACTTGTGTCCACGAGTGAAGATGTGTTTGTCTGGTTTCTGAGATATTATGTAAAATCCTTTATTTTTTCATTTTNGCACTTGTGTCCACGAGTGAAGATGTGTTTGTCTGGTTTCTGAGATATTATGTAAAATCCTTTATTTTTTCATTTTACGCTTTTGTACAAAAATACCTAAAAGCAGCTTGTGAATAAGGATATATAATACTTCTAATAAATACTGTCAGCATAAAAAGTTTGGTTGAATTTTGTCAACTTATTTAAAAGCCATGAAAAACTTATCTAAATGATTTACATTGCAGCCGTTATGGAAAAAAAAAAAGTCTGGTCCACTAAAATTATGTAAGTTTATATGGCCTACTATTGCAGTACTATTCGTTTGCCATATTGGGTAGAAATCGGTTTATTGTTTCTCGAAATATGACAAAACTTGATTTTATTCTTGTGGAACTATCTCAAAAATAGTTGACAAAAGAGGCTCTGGATAGAAATATTTTATGGTTATGATTGATTACTGCTAGCATAAGTTGAAATTTGTTACATTGTTTTGTAAATATAGCACAANAAATATTTTATGGTTATGATTGATTACTGCTAGCATAAGTTGAAATTTGTTACATTGTTTTGTAAATATAGCACAATAATCTAAAGTATTTATATGGCTACCGTTTTAAAAATAAGCCTTTGATCTACTAAAACATGCCAGTTTCAATGAGATACTGTAATATTACTTAAATGCAAAATTTGGTATAAATCGGTTGACTATGTCCTAAGATATGACATAAAATCTTTATTTTCATGTGACGTTATCTTACAGAACAGTCTAATAAAGAGGCTGTATTTTGACACATTTTATGCTTGTAATACATACGTTCAACATAATAAGTTCGGTCGAAATTGGACAAACAGTATGGTAGATATAGAAAATGAACCTTTAATATTTATATAGCCGCCATTTTGAAAATAAATTTTTGATTAATTAAAATAGAATATATTAACATTGCCTACGATAGTATTACTTATATGCCAAATTTGGCAGGAATCGGTTGTGTAGTTCCCGATATATTATATAAAAGCTTAATTTTTCATTTTGCAGTGTGTTCCAAAATGGCGGACAAATAACATTATGGTTTTCTAAATTAAATGATTACATCATGCACTTTCAACGTACCATATGTGGTTTTCAACTGTTAAATGGTTTTCGAAATGTATCATAGTGCTGTATTTTTTAATTGCCGCCATTTTGAAAATAAGTATCCAGTGTAGTTGAAAACTATAAATGTCGGATGTACTTACTAAATACTACATGTGGACCAAGTTTGGTGAAATTCGGCGGGGGGGAGGGGGAGAACATTCATTCCAGACATATATTTTGGCCATTGCATAAGCCTATTTTTTCTTCGGAAAGTAGGTTAAAAAACAAAACAAATCAACATAGAAAAAGGTTGTGAACTAACGTCGAAAACACTAAAACGCTCTAGTCGTCGTGCCAGAAGAANAAACAAATCAACATAGAAAAAGGTTGTGAACTAACGTCGAAAACACTAAAACGCTCTAGTCGTCGTGCCAGAAGACATTCTCCTCTTACTACAGGTTCTCCGCTGTCGAACAAACTGCCACGGCCATTAACCTCGCAGAAATTGGGTATCGCGAAAGGTGGTCTTGAGGGCTCCCAGTTAAAGNGAACAAACTGCCACGGCCATTAACCTCGCAGAAATTGGGTATCGCGAAAGGTGGTCTTGAGGGCTCCCAGTTAAAGAGAATGCCGCAAGAAGCCTTTGTGCGAGCTCATGATGACGGACGCAGTAATGTGATCATGGGAATACGCAACTCACGTTACGGGCGAGGCGAAAGGAGATTGGGGAAATTGCAGTCTCGCGTCATGGAAACCCGTGGCGTGGGAACAGCCCCGGGGTGTGGGTGGTGTTCCGTACGGCGCCAGAGAGAGCCGGGGGGAAGTTGCGAACGAACGCTCGGCCACAGAACAGGTAGTGTACAGAGGTGGCAGCTGCTTGTACCGCAAACTCCAGCGGTCAAAATGTTGTCGTTGGTCAGCAGCATGCCTCGACGCCGTTCGCCAATCAGCGCCAGCAGCCCAAGCAACCGGCAGCCAATCAGACACAAGGCCCGTTCCCAGAGACTCANCGCCGTTCGCCAATCAGCGCCAGCAGCCCAAGCAACCGGCAGCCAATCAGACACAAGGCCCGTTCCCAGAGACTCACGCACCTGATCAGCGTATAGCTGCGCTCACGTCAAAGGAATAGCCAAGCCATTCCACTTTTGTAAGCTTGCCTGTTCTGTAGCTCAGCCTGGGAATCACGAAACCTGAGGATACTGATTATATCCTACGTATCGTCGGCAGTAAAATTCTGTTTTATGGAGCACTGAAAACGGCAGAATAAAGCCGGTTAATTGTTATGATTTTAGGCTTGCTTTATAATAATTATGTTGATAAATAGGTTTTTTTTGTATAACTATTTATATAAAATACATTTAAAAAGTGGAGATATTTGGGCGGCTCTTAACATTGAGGCCTTGATTGCCGACGAGGGTGAAGCGACGTGAGTATGGAGCAGCGCCGGAATGCAGGGGCGGGGGAAACGGGAGATCCCCGAGAAAACCCGCCGACCAATGGCATCGTCCTGCACGATTCCCACAAGCGAAAACCCGGGAGCGACCCAGCAGGAAATTGAACCCGGTTCGCCTAGGTGGGAGGCGAGTAGTCTGACCACTACACCACCGCGGCTCCTCAACAGACATTAAGTGAGGCGCGTTATAGCGTGAATGTTTTTTTTTGGCGTATACAATTTTATTTAAATTAATCACATTTTTAAAACGTTTTTGTTAGATAAATAATTATATTATCAGATAATGGTACCGTGGATTCCATGATACAATCAAATTAAAAAATGGGTGCTCTTCTAATGGACCGATTATGGCAAGTCTTATTCTCTGTTGAATTATTAGATCAGGTAGCTTATCCATACATTGTAAAGTATTCCGTTAGCGAACAAAAAGTAAACCGTATAATGAAACGATGGTTCATTTACGTAAATGAATGTCAAATTATTTCATTTTATTAGTATCTTAAATTTAACTAAGTTGCAGAAGTGTATTAATGAGTCGCACGAGGTAAGTCACAGAGAATGTTTCTACAAAAAAAAAACATATAAATAAATTTTTATAGAATAAAAATACAAGTCAAACTTTAAAATACCGTACCTTCTGCATTCACTATCGGATCACCGGTTGTAGGTGCACTAGGATTTATAACAGTGGTTATGCAGTATTTAATGGATCACGAGGTTAGAGTGAAGTCAATTTGTGTGAATAAATTCGTGAGTTACAAGTTTTATTTAAAATTAATTCTGAAAGTTTGTATTTCCTTTGGCATAACCAACGCACAACTCATTACATTGCGTGATGTTAAAAAATGTGTCTATAAGCTGTTCACGGTAAAGTGAGCGCTTTCGAGGCTCTAGCAACTTTTCTCCTATCATCCATTTTTCACCCTTCTATCATTTTGCTAAACAAGTATTTCCAAGTAAGTAATAAACACGCATATATTTCACCAGACTCGAAAGTATATTATTGCATTATTGACTATTATTCCAAATGAGAGGGCTTCAAAAAGTTCTCACTTTACAGTGAACAGCATGTATCGTTTATTTTCTCACGTGGAATCATCGGAAATAATAAATTCACAATTTTAAATTGATTACTAAAATTCCTGGCAGTAACAACCAGCATAAACAATCTCACAAATTTATTCAAGCCCGTTTTATGCACTACCGAAGTCACATTTTCACAAATAAATAAGAAATAAAGTTTACGACCCGGGTCCAAAATAAGCCATTTGAATATTTTTCTTTTTATCATCTTTGGCAAGTAATAAAAAAGGTTGCCTGTGATATGAAGATATTATTACCTAAGTTGTTCCTTTAACGTCAAGTGCGGTTGGTTTCATGAACGATGTAGTTGTGATGCAAAGTAACACGAATGCGCGCGCAAATTTGGCAGTACTGGATACTTATGATCACGTAGTAACTTGTCCAACTCTCGTTCTGTACATCGCGAGTTCATTCCTTGTCGCCTTTGAAGAGATGGTTTCTTTCAAGTGTTTTTCAGCCTCCCAATTTCAGGTAACTGAGTAATACTTTGAGATCTGCTGTGCGGTTGGAGTGCTCACCTCCCACCAAGGCGAACCGGGTGCAATCCCCGGCCGAGTCACTCCCGGATTTTCGCAAGTGGGAATCGTGCCGGAAGATGCCGCTGGTCAGCGGGTTTTCTCGGGGATCTCCCGTTTCCCCCGCACTTCCATTTTGGCGCTGATCCATTGTCATCTCACTTCAACACTCATCGGCTCTTAAGACGTCGATGTTAAGAGCCGCCTAAATTTCTCCACTCCAGTAAATAATACATACCTACATTTTTACTTAAATTTTTAGCGATAATTTATGTATTGTTAAGAAAGTTGTCTTGATGTTTTTGAACCCTGCATCCTCCCCTGGTCCCCTCCGACTACCAGCAGAGGGGGTCAACTGCCCTCTGATTACCCCTGTTGCTGCATCCCAGCATATTTCCAACCATTTATTAGATATTCTTATTAGCCACGGCCAAGATATCAAAGTGCAACACCGATCTGGTTCATTAGAAATTATTCTTTCAGCGTAAAGTGAAATCAAGAATGACCACTGAAAAACCTGAAAATCTACCGTAAGTTGATTTCGACGCAGAATGACCGGTTATACTTTATCCATTACTACACTGTTAGAAAAAAATGTACATAAAATTACGGGAAATACCGGTTAGAAAAAATTTCCATAAAATTACTGAAAATACCGGTTACAAATTACACAGACATCTGCGTTAAAAAACGGTCTCTTAGTTTTTTTCAATAACGCTCTCTCCGTAAATTTCACATAAATCTCCGTAAATTCACGAAACGTGTCCACAAACTTGCAAGATTTTTTAATCTGCTCTAAAAAAGGAGTAAAAAAAAAGTTTTACTTTCGTTGTGTGGGTGACTCACTGTGTATAAAAATTACTATAAAAATAAAATAATTTTGTCCAGTGGTGGGATTTGAACTCGGAAAAAATGTGTTACAGTCCATCACTTCATCCACTCACCTACCACGCTTCACTAAACTAGCACTGCAAATATGGAATTTAAGAAAAATGGCGCATGTACCTCTTATTTTCTAACCATGTTAAGAGTGTTTGCGATTTTTTTTTTCGTAGTGTATTTCACTGTGTATAGCAAAGAAATGAAAAAAAAAAGTTTGAATATTTTGTCCTGTAGCGGGATTTGAATACGAATCGAAAAATTAACAATCAATAACTCGANTTTTCAATAACGCTCTCTCCGTAAATTTCACATAAATCTCCGTAAATTCACGAAACGTGTCCACAAACTTGCAAGTTTTTTTTAATCTGCTCTAAAAAAGGAGTAACAAAAAAGTTTTACTTTCGTTGTGTGGGTGACTCACTGTGTATAAAAATTACTATAAAAATAAAATAATTTTGTCCAGTGGTGGGATTTGAACTCGGAAAAAATTTGTGACAGTCCATCACTTCATCCACTCACCTACCACGCTTCGCTAAACTAGCACTGTAAATATGGAATTTAAGAAAAATGGCGCATGTACCTCTTATTTTCTAACCATGTTAAGAGTGTTTGCGATTTTTTTTTTCGTAGTGTATTTCACTGTGTATAGCAGAGAAATGAAAAAAAAAAAGTTTGAATATTTTGTCCTGTAGCGGGATTTGAATACGAATCGAAAAATTAACAATCAATAACTCGAACCACTCACCCACCACACCTTTACACAAAGTATTTCGTAAAAAACGGTTTTTACAAGAAAGTGACGAACGCGCCTGTCTTGGTTTCAAGTCGTGTTAGAGCACTTGCTATATTAGCGGTTTATAAACAATGTTACGGAAAAAAAAAATTGTTTCGTAATGTGCGCGTTTCATTGTGTATACAGAAGGTTTCGTTCTGTAGTGGAATTCGAAAAAAGAATCAACGAATTGGCACTCCATGAGTGGTTCGCCACTCACCTACTACTATTTTACAAGAAGTAGTATTGTGAAGATGGTGTTTTATACGCTTCGGGTATCATCGGCATTGTTCGTGTCTTAAAACCGAAGCCGTAAGAATACGAAGAGCTTCCGCATTTTATATTAAAGGAGCTCATTTCCGTTATTCGTCATTACGAAGTGCCTTTCCGTAAATTAACTCTACAGCTCTTCGGGTATCATCGGCATTGTTCGTGTCTTAAAACCGAAGCCGTTAGAATGCGAAGAGTTTCCGTATTTTATATTTACGGAGCTCATTTCCGTTATTTGTCATTACGAAGTGCCTTTCCGCTGNAATGCGAAGAGTTTCCGTATTTTATATTTACGGAGCTCATTTCCGTTATTTGTCATTACGAAGTGCCTTTCCGCTGATTAACTCTACATCTCAGTAAAAGTTTCCGTAAATCTACAGGAATTTCTGGCAGTGTAGGTAAATACTGTACACGGNATTAACTCTACATCTCAGTAAAAGTTTCCGTAAATCTACAGGAATTTCTGGCAGTGTAGGTAAATACTGTACATGGTAAACTGAGCGCCTTTTGAAAGCCCTACGTAAGATATCTTTGTATGCGCACTGTGTATTCTCCCGCCATATGTGTGATCTGCATTGCCGCGACCCGCGTCACTTTATCCATGCGTCGTTCGGTCGAGCGAAACTGCGGAATTATTAGCAAAGTCAACATTCTACAAATTTGTTAATACTTATATGCACAGAAATATTATAAAGTAAAACAAATCAAACAAATTAAAGGTTAACCCAACACTTATTTCAACGCCAAGACATGGAAATACTCAACCTCCGTCGTTACCTACTTAACTGGCGCTCACTAGTCAGTGTGCCCGTTATAAAGCATGCATGTAGGGCCAGTGGAAATATTTCAAAGGTTGACTTCAGAAGTGCTTACTTATTATAATCACCCAACCAACCGCGAACAGCCTGCAGCAGCAGAGATGAATATTGCCAGTGACGTAGTTAAGTTCATTGGCCGGCTAGTCGGCTTGCGGCACTCTCCGGCGGTATTTTGTAATTTGTAGAATGAAACTTGGTAGTTTAAATTGTTAATTGCTTTCTTTAATGTCGTTATATATTAAGACACTATGCGCATGCGTGTACCACGCTTTGTTTCGGGTTTAAACGCATCCGAGCAACCAGTGTTGTGCAAGATGGCGGACACCGCGGGACGGGCTAGAGTCCTCAAGGCAAGCAATTATGGCTGTTCTAGCACCAAAATGTTATTATCAGTATTATGATAATTTTTTTTATATAGATTTGGAGATGATGCCAATAGTGACTTGACAAAAATACCAAATATGTTTCTTGAAGTCACAGGAACAGCATGTTACAATTTCTTTAAAAGCCGATACTTGGTTCACTATTGTGACATTAAATTTGTTCTAAAATGATTTTTAAAAAAAATTTAAATACGGACGAACTGCATAATACATTTCCAAGAAAATATTCTTCATGGCATTCTGAAGACGTGGACAATCATTTGGAGCTGTAGCTCAACGTACTAACATTGTTCAGTTCTGAAATTTGTGCGAAAAAAAGGATACAGGCTAAAAATTCCTGTACTTCTTTCTGTCGTTTTTTTTAAAATTAATTTTCCGCCAGTGTCATACTATTTTCAGACTCTTATTGCAAAACGCAAAAAAAAAAAAAAAATTAAAATCTTGAAAGCTCTTAAAGAAAACTGAAAAAGAGTTGTGATTAATATATTTAATGTTAGGCCTAAGTGTAAATAAGTTCCTATATTGCAGATACATAACTACAAATATTGTCTTTCTAACACGAAAGTTAAAAAGGGGGGAGGGAGCGACTTTTTACAGCTTATTGATTTTGACGCATGTGTAGGTGGCTGGCCACTCAAACAATAACTAGGGCCACGAAAATTTCGCGAATTCATTTTAGGACAAGCTAAACCACAAACACGTGTGTATTTATGTTAATTTTTGCAATTGGATCAGAGTTTGTTAGACACGCCCAGGTGTACTCTGAGCCAACAGCAGACCCACAAGGAAACAAGCACTGAATCACGTACCACCTGGTCTGCATTGGCTACACACTGGGGCAGCAGCCANCGAAAGTTAAAAAGGGGGGAGGGAGCGACTTTTTACAGCTTATTGATTTTGACGCATGTGTAGGTGGCTGGCCACTCAAACAATAACTAGGGCCACGAAAATTTCGCGAATTCATTTTAGGACAAGCTAAACCACAAACACGTGTGTATTTATGTTAATTTTTGCAATTGGATCAGAGTTTGTTAGACACGCCCAGGTGTACTCTGAGCCAACAGCAGACCCACAAGGAAACAAGCACTGAATCACGTACCACCTGGTCTGCATTGGCTACACACTGGGGCAGCAGCCAATGGACAGTAAGCTGAGTCTCGAAAATCCATAGGACAGTGGAGTCTAGCCTACATGTCGTTCACAAGGCGAATTTAAAAAATAAATAAATGTTTATTACAATAACAGGAGGAATTACAGCAATGGAATCAAAATACAAATACAGGAACAATTATACAGTTCAACTTGCCAGTATACATTTTATTACCCTTGAGTTGACGTTGAACTACAGGGAAGACAAACACAGGAACATTACTGAATCAAACAAAGAATCAAATTAAGTTGCCAGTTGGGTAAAGTATCCAAAACCCCAAAATAAAATAAGAAAAAAGTATTATAACACATGGGACGAGGAGTTATTCGAGGACAACAGGAAAAACATACTAGGAAGGAAAACAAAAAGAAAAATGTTGAAACCAGGATACGGACTTCAACAAAGGAAGTTAAGTATGTAATGTGTTGCGAGGTTCTATGGCACCTTGGAACAAAAAGGAAACCGAATAATTAGAAAATGAATTAAAGCAAGAACACTGGAGAGTATTTGTCTTTCACAGTTATAAGGCACTGTGCAATCTTAGATGTAACTTACGTATCATAATAACTAGAAAATAAAAAGCAATAAAAAAGGAAAAATGTATTGGTGTGTTTCACGGTTATTAGGCACTGTGCAACCATAGGTGTAAACGGGTTTTTTTAAAAGGGTGAGAAAAAAGTTTAACGACTAAGAGAAAAGGAAATGTATTTCCGGAAAAGTTTTCTAATCCTTTGAAGTGTTCCGGGACAGTTTTCAGTCGCTACGACTTTGTAATGGACGGAGTATAGATGCGGTATCCGAGGCGGTTGAGCAGTTGTTGCCCTGCGGCGAGCAGGACGTCACTAACTGTGCCGGCGAGAGGAAGCGCTCGCAGATGGACGCGTGTTTGACAAGGCTGTTCTTGTAACCTCGGCATTCTTGTCCTTGCTCTGCTCCGCCTTGTCGACACACTCCGCTCTGCCTGCCGAGAACATCGATCCTGCTCTCTACCCCCTGACCCTTACACCTGTGGCGTGCCCAGGCGTTCCTCAGCAGGAGGTTGTTCGCACTGAAGGCAATGGCGTCAGCGGCGCTCAGGTCTTTGTTAAGGTGGCCGCCTGGTTGAAGAAATTTNCTGAAGGCAATGGCGTCAGCGGCGCTCAGGTCTTTGTTAAGGTGGCCGCCTGGTTGAAGAAATTTTGCACGTCTGAGGACTAGAAGCGTGGGAGCGCTAGGGGTGACCGAGACATACGCATCAACTCGCTCATCGTCTCTACGCGCAAAGCACTCGACTGGCGTGCAGTCTTACCGTCGATAACGCGCCTCTATGAGACTTTCAGCGGAGACGCTACCATTTTATGACGTAATGATAAAAACAACGGTTTGATGCACGTCCCTATTCCTTTTTTTAATGGTTTGTACCGGAATGTTCATACCTTAAAAAAAACCGCTAAAACACCTGCTTGAGCCATTTTTACTATCACAAAAACATGCTTTTGAGAGAAATGGAGGAACTGAAAAACGTATACAGACGCGTAACGTTTNCGACTTTGTAATGGACGGAGTATAGATGCGGTATCCGAGGCGGTTGAGCAGTTGTTGCCCTGCGGCGAGCAGGACGTCACTAACTGTGCCGGCGAGAGGAAGCGCTCGCAGATGGACGCGTGTTTGACAAGGCTGTTCTTGTAACCTCGGCATTCTTGTCCTTGCTCTGCTCCGCCTTGTCGACACACTCCGCTCTGCCTGCCGAGAACATCGATCCTGCTCTCTACCCCCTGACCCTTACACCTGTGGCGTGCCCAGGCGTTCCTCAGCAGGAGNACTCCGCTCTGCCTGCCGAGAACATCGATCCTGCTCTCTACCCCCTGACCCTTACACCTGTGGCGTGCCCAGGCGTTCCTCAGCAGGGGGTTGTTCGCACTGAAGGCAATGGCGTCAGCGGCGCTCAGGTCTTTGTTAAGGTGGCCGCCTGGTTGAAGAAATTTTGCACGTCTGGGGACTAGAAGCGTGGGAGCGCTAGAGGCGACTGAGACATGCGCATCAACTCTCCCATCGCCTCTACGCGCAAAGCACTCGACTGGCGTGCAGTCTTGTCGTCGATAACGCGCCTCTATGAGACTTTCAGCCGAGACGCTACCATTTTATGACGTAATAATAAAAACAACGGTTTGATGCACGTCCCTATTCTTTTTTAAAATCTTTTGTACTGGAATGTTCACACCTAAAAAAAAATACCCCGAAAACACCAGCTTGAACCATTTTTACTATCACAAAAACATGCTTTTGAGAGAAATGGAGGAACTGAAAAACGTATACAGACGCGTAACGTTTCCTAAATGATATTTGTAAGCAGACTTCACTCAGACACGTTGGGCGGTTTTTTTTAATAAAACGTTTTCTGCTGGAGTTCTNGGAACTGAAAAACGTATACAGACGCGTAACGTTTCCTAAATGATATTTGTAAGCAGACTTCACTCAGACACGTTGGACGGTTTTTTAATAAAACGTTTTCTGCTGGAGTTCTGCAGCTGCCAAAGATTTCCTTGTAATCCTACAACTAAAACACTGCGTATTTTCAACACATTGTTTTATGAAATGTAGACAAAAGTTTACGTAGTTACATGTTGGTAATAAACTGGAAGTGTGCAGTACTTGCTTGTACTAGAAAATCTTACGTAGTACTATTGTGCGGGTATCAACTGTTCACTGGTTGCTTGCTGTCAGAGTGGAGGGAACGACTGTTGTGTGTTTACTATTGGTCCAGAGTTCTCCAGCAGCTGTCAAATGACGCATGGACCAACTGTAGAGGTTACAGATACGTGCCAGTTTTTTAATTCCAGCTTGTCCCAAAAAAAAAGTCCTCGAATATTCTGCGTGTCAAATAATGACACAGAAGTGGACGGGCCCCTGCTATCGCCATCTCCAGCCTCACACGCCAGTGAAATGACGTCACTGGTCAGCAACATGCCGGAATGCCGTTCGCCAATCAGCGCCTGGCACCAGGTGGCAGCCCAGCCAATAGGGAATCGCCCGTAGGACACAATAGCCAACCAGACAAAAAGACCCGCTGCGATTTTAATTTTTTTTTTCCAGCTGCAACTGAATTTCCCCAAAAAATTACTTCATACGAGCTAAGAGAGTGAAAATAAAGAAAATTCATTGACTTTTATACACTAGAACCAACAATATTACTCATATAACGTAAAGTATACAAAGTTGACTGTAGTTTAGAGTTTAGATATTTAATGAGATTTTTCCAAATCAAACATGCGAGCCTTTTAAAAAGACTTCGTAGTACATTTTCGATTTCCTTTGATCTAAGCCAAGATTTGTGCCTGTCTTAAATAAACGGTAGGCGTCATATTCACGTGTAGGCTACTCACAAAGTATAAACATACTGTTATCTAATATGTTATACGTGTTAAGACGCTATAACAACATTGATAAAAGCGGGGAAATGTACTCCGCATGCCAGCGGTGATGAACTGGAGAAACATCTGAGCATCAGACGCTTGACGACGTACTTAGCAGTGGCGTAACAACTGAGAAGGGATGGGGGCAGGATATGCATTACCTCTACCTAAATTTAGCCAACGGCGCCATAATGAGAGATGAGAGTAAATTGGCACCCAATCTGTTTTTGTTCACAAATATGTGTTGGTATTCCTGTCTTCAGTGTTTACAAGGATAGCGCCAAATGGGACTCCGGTGCATACATATTCTATTCTGGGTTATAGACTTTCATCTGTCTTATACACAGCATGTAATGTAGGTTTTTATAGCACCAAAATTTAAAAAAAATTATAAAAGAATTAAACATATTTTTTAAGGGGCTTAAGTCTAGCCGCCTTATAAGTTGGAGACATCTCTCCACTGAAGGGTGGCATACACCTCGTACGTACTGTTCTGTGCGGCTGAAGCTGAAGCTTTCAGAATGTCACTTTGACACTCTTTGTAAACGCTTGTCGCATGCAGGTTTAGGGATTAGGGAACGCCGTTGGCTCACATCCATCCCCCCCTCACACAATCCCCGCCTCGCGCACTTCGCTAGGCGCCTTCCAGACGGCACGTGGAACCAGGGCCGGTGGAAAATTTTCAGTACACGTGGAGCGGAAGCGTAGACCTTCCCCCTCCCCC
>NQII01010904.1:0-25379 GCA_002778355.1 Clitarchus hookeri
CCGCGGATGTATTCATAGCATGCTAATGGGCCACTTATGGCATGCCAACTGTTGTTTACGTCTGCAGTGCAAATAAAATGTGTAATTTTTACTGAAAAATTCTTTGTAATTTCACAAATGCTTATAGCTGTACAAGGATTTCTCTTATGAAACTACTCGTTTGTAAAACTACAAGGGCCATGTTTGTAATAGACCTCAAGAATCGTTTGTACGNATTTCTCTTATGAAACTACTCGTTTGTAAAACTACAAGGGCCATGTTTGTAATAGACCTCAAGAATCGTTTGTACTGTACTGACCTCTATCCACGAGCTTCAGAAAAATGGCAGACACTCAACAACATAAGTAGAATATAAATGGGGAGTCTGCCATAATGGATTCCGGAGTAGGAGCCAGGCGCCGGTCTGCCACCATATTATGATGTCACCCAATCACAATATTGGATCGATGTGATCTTTTGCCTTGACCCATTACCCGAACTTTGACCCAAAAAATTACAAAAAATACATAAAAAAAATTAAAGTTGTACATTTAGGAGGTCCGGGGTTCGATGACAGGTGCATCGACTAAGCTCCCGACACGAGTGGCCCTCGCCAGGTCGACCAGTGTCCATCTCGTCAGCCATGTTAGATGTCGGCGACCCTGACCCTAAAACTCGCATTATAACCATAACCTCAGAAGACCTTGAAAACCAAAACTCGAGAAAAAATGGTAAAAATTGAATAAATTCATAAAAGGCACNGGTAAAAATAGAATAAATTCATAAAAGGCACCGATAATATTACCTTACTGACTACTATCGCCATCTTAGATCCAAAGACTTTGAGCTTTGACCTAAACCCGGTGACCTTTGACATTAAACCCAAAAAATCATCAAAATTCCCAACAATTTCCTAAGAATTTGATGCCTGCCAAATGCTGAAGTTTGGAAGTAGGTATTGATTCTGCTCTGCGGCGTGAGGCGCCAGCATTTGATGCTAGCCCTCAGTGACAGGGCGTAGGAATACGTCGACACTGTTGTCTCTAGGTCCAATTTACTAATAGATTACACTTTATATGTGAGTTCACATAATCGAGTTTNCCAAATCAAAAACATTGTACCAACATCCCCTCCCCTTTTCAAATGTTTCTTTTTTGTTAATTAGTTGGCAGGCCTCCGCCTCAATCACCTTTGCTCATTCTGTCGAATGCACTCTACCCGCCACATCACTTGTTTCATTTATAATTTGTTTACATTTTCAACCCCTAGGTGGCTCTGATGACCCCGACCAACATGTTAGATCCCTGCATTTTTATACGAAAGTCTTTATTATCATTCTATATGCAGATCTTTCCGTTAATAGTCGAATGCTCAAAGCACCACTTTGAAGTTGTGAGGGAGAAAAGGATACGACACACAATCATAAAAGAAAACTAATTGCTTCATAATAATATTTTATTACTATTTTGTAATTACAACTTCAGAAGAAAGCAGTTCATCACATCATGCGATACATACACGATCCTTCAGTTTACTAATTNTTTTGTAATTACAACTTCAGAAGAAAGCAGTTCATCACATCATGCGATACATACACGATCCTTCAGTTTACTAATTATTGAAGGTATCTCGTTAGTAGGAGTAGTGAGATCCCCTCGTTTTTGAAGGTCAATTAAATATCAGAATCTTTCACCAATTTTATTCGGGTTTTCTGGAAATAGGTAGCCAGTAATCTCGGAGTCATCTGCCTTCTTCACGTCGCTTGTTGCAGCAAATGTGATGGAGGGGTGTGTCAGTGCATCGTCTTCAGCACTATCACTGTCTTCATAGTGATTATCATCAATGCTGTCTTCATGATCGTCTTCACCTCCTGTTTCACCCTCAACATCAAGTTTACTTTTCTTCGTAGGGGTCGCACAGTGATCATCAATATTTAGGGCCGTCGACCGTTCATTTTGAAGTTCGTCGACTTCACGCGAATTTCTTGCAAGTGTACATTCCACACAAACCGACTCTACTGCACTCATTCCGTCTTTAGCATTAACTGCCCCATCATAATCGCCTGTCGAACCGGTACCCATCGCTGCAGCAAGAGGTATTGCCGGCAACACTTGCCGACTCCCAGTAGACGAATCCTGGCAGATCTCGGTAGGTTCTTTCAATGTATCGCCTTGCACAAACTGCATGGGACCAATGTCATATTACTTCATCGGGCGGAAAGGACTCTTCGTACATGCCGTTCTCTCATGTCGACGAGCTTTTTGACCCTAGGTGAAAAATCGGTCACAGAATCGGCACTGGCGGCGACCAGTTAGCGATGATGCGGGTCGCGGCCCTCATGATAGTTGAGGTCAAATGCAGACCTTCCTATTCGCAATTCATCTTCGTGGTATGACGAGATAGCGCTTCCAAATCGATGTTTACCTCACGGCGTTAGAACGACGACTGTCATTTTTTTCTATTTAAATACGGTTGTTTTAACAGTAAAGATCCTAGTTTGTGCCCACAAAACAACTTCCACCATAAAATTTATATTTAAATAAATATGGGAGCACACTGAGAAAACCTACATACTCGTTCGCCCCAGAAGAAAACAATCAGATACTTATGCAAAACTATTATATTTAAATATGCTTGTAGGCATATGCATATATATACATATATAAATTAAATATAATTTTATATTCCCATATTTATATACACATAATTATTTATAAAATTAATTAAAGTAAAATTTATTTACATATTTATATACCTATACATAATTATGTATAAAACAAATACCAGCGTGTTTTCTTCATTGGTCCCATGCAGTTTGTGCAAGGCGATACATTGAAAGAACATACCGAGATCTGCCAGGATTCGTCTACTGAGAGTCAGCAAGTGTTGCCGGCAATACCTCTTGATGTGAGCACCTTTGAGGATCAAGTTACCATTTCTTATCCTTTAACCACCTTTTTAAATAAATATTGCCATGTAAGTAACAAACATAGTGTATATATTTCACCGCACTCGGATGTTTGCTTCTAAGGCTAAAATGAAATATATTTATTGACTATTATTCCAAATGAGAGAGCTTTCAAAAGTGCTCACTCTACTGTGAATAGCCTATATATGTGGTTCACCGTTATTTGAGCACTTTTGTAATCAGCATTTGAAAAATGTCACTGCCTTGGCAAGCGCGCAGTGAAGTTGGCAACGCGCGGAAGAAAAGTAGTTCCATGTCTTGCCGATTAAAAAAATGTCAAATAAACATTTGTGACCAAAAACGTAATTATTTTGCTTTCTGAGGTTTTTAATACGTGCATGTGTAAGAATTAAAGAATCTGTAAAATATTTACTTTTTTAATAATTTCTGTATTTTACTCGACCGACGTATAAACAGTGATCACATCCACGGCAATGTTAAATTTACATATGACGGAAGAATACACTATGTACATGCAAGTAGACCTCAAGCAGGGCTCAGTTTACCGTGAACGGCCTATACCGAACTTCTTTTTTGTCGCAAACAGCAACGTCGCGGTTTACGAACAAGCGGCGACCGCCAGAATTTTTTTTTCTTTTTTTTCCTCCGCGGAACCAATGTCATCGCGTTCAGATTACGCGCGTCCTCAGATCCTCAATTTCTACTCGCATTTCCAATTTACTCGCTAAAATCTGAAGATTCACAGCTTCGTTCCTCCCATTGTGTAAGGCCGGGAGGAGGTGGGGGGAGGAGCTCTCGTCTGGTAAGATTACACACACTAGTCTCAATTCGAGATTCGTAGAAACTCGGGCGACGGCAATCTGAGGCAGCCAGCAGAATGTGAAAACCAAAAAAGAGGAGTCGTGGACAAAAGCAAGAACATTTCCAGATCTCTAATGAGCTCTCTTTTCTATGCTTCCTTTTTTTTTCTCACTCCCAGAAAAAAAAATCTGAATGATACAAAATGAAAAGAGAAGGAGGGTGGTCGCAAGAAAGAACGAAGAATGATACAGCGGACCAGAGCGAAGCCTGAGAAAAGATTCAAAACAAAAATATAAAATGAGCTTATTACGCACCTCTTTCTCTCTCTCCTGAACTTCTGTAACCCGGTAAAGCTTTTTTTTTTTTCAGCCAGTTGTGAGTTGTGATCAAAGAATGAAATTCGGAGGAAATAATTATACAGCAAAGAAATTTCTTTCTAAATAGACTTTGTGGAGGAGTGGAGTAGAGCGGAGGCATCGGCAATCAGACGAGAGGCGGGGGACAAAAACAGCGCGAGAGAACTGGAGGCGACGTGATGGTGTTAGAACTGGCGAGGGCGTCCTCGGGAGCGGAGGGAAGGGGAGGTGTTTGTCTTCAGCATCTGCAGCATCGCAGCATCCGGGTCCAGCACTCGGGTACAGCACCGTCACCGGCGCTTCTGAAGCCACCACGTTTACTCTACTCATATCAACATCGGCGGGAAAATGAGTTCCCAAGGGACACGAATGACATACTATTTACTTCGTAATACTTCCGCTTGTTTTGCCATTTGTCAAGGAGTCGTCTTCTTCATCTTCTTCATCTTCTTATGCTGCCTGCTAAGTATGCACCCACGAAGTTTACGTAAGGAATCAACATTAAAGAAATTATTTCTCAATTCACCAATTCTAAAGATAACCGTTTCAAACAAAATGTATTATACGTGACATTTATGAAGGAAAACTTGTCAGTTAAGATATCTTGCAAATATTTATGTTTAATATTTTTCNTTGTCAGTTAAGATATCTTGCAAATATTTATGTTTAATATTTTTCGTTTAAAATTTAACATTAAAATTTACATTTCACAAAAGAATTTCAAATGAATAAAATTTTCTGGAACTTCCTTAACGTGGCAATATTCTTCGAGAAAGTTTCGTTGAATATATATTTTTTCGTTTGAAACAGTTATCTTAAAAATGGATGCATCGAGAAGGAATTTCTTTGACACTGATTTCCCTTTTAAACTGCGTGGCTGCAGGTTTGGTAAGCACTATAGACCTTCATATTGCTGTTTCCTATTCTACGCCAGGAAAACATGACCTTCTACAGTTGAAAACCAGGNAAGCACTATAGACCTTCATATTGCTGTTTCCTATTCTACGCCAGGAAAACATGACCTTCTACAGTTGAAAACCAGGTCCGTTTCGTGCTGCAATTTTCTCGCCATCATTAGAGATTTGCACCGACGAGGGCTGAAAGAGGCAATGCAACGTATCTTCCATTTGTTTTCATTTCACGTGAGATTACGACACAGATTCCACGTACTTATAGTAAAAAAAGAAAATTACNACGAGGGCTGAAAGAGGCAATGCAACGTATCTTCCATTTGTTTTCATTTCACGTGAGATTACGACACAGATTCCACGTACTTATAGTAAAAAAAGAAAATTACGTTGGACCTCGCATTGCTAAGCTCAGACATGTGAAATGAGATGGGACCTGCAAGACTTGAATGGGTTATGCACCACTTGAAACGAACTGAGTTGTGGGTGAAGTTATGTGCGAACCAATCAACGTCGCCCACGTGATGCAGCGACTGGCTGGCGAAATATTATAAAATAAATAACAAAGTGTGGTGGAGACGACTGAGAGATTCGAACAAAGGTTTGTGGCCAAAACCTTCAGCTGCCACATTCAGAACAAAACGGTATCGTTAAGTATTGTATCTTCGTACGTTTATGTCTGGATGGTGTATTATTGACACAGCTTAGCTGTTCGTAGACAAACCACGAACATCAAGAGCAGTGAAAGCATTTGAAAGCAGTGCGAATTTGGTATAGGGAAATACATGTTAACGAAATTCGGTTTTTTGGTGTTCCTGTTAAAGATAGATATATACCACCGGGGACTTTTTTGAGCAGAAAAATACGTGCTTCTTTGATAGCGAAGCCCCTTTTTTTTAACATTAATGTATAGCCTGTTTCCTGGAAATATCAGAATATTTAATAATTAAATAAAAATTTACTGAAAAGCAAATTGTTATTTGCCTCGATGCAGAGTTTGAGAGTATCATTAATCAAAGTCTAGTTTTTGTTTCAAGTTTCAAATTTGGCCTTTAAAGACCGAATTTTATTAGCATGTATTGCCCTATTCCAAATGCTCTCTACTTTAAAACCAGACAACATCCTTAATTAGTGGGATGCTGTTTGACCCAGTCTAGTTGGAATCAGCATTTCACGAACGGTAACAATAACAAGATAAATACTTCACTCAAATCTAATGACAGTTCACAATTATTACAATGATTCGTCACCGTCTNGGTAACAATAACAAGATAAATACTTCACTCAAATCTAATGACAGTTCACAATTATTACAATGATTCGTCACCGTCTCTACAGATAAAGTTCCCCACCTGCATTACAATACACACTTATGTGCACTGGCATTATAAAGTGACCCTTAGACGTCTACTGTAATTGTCAAGATCAAAAATTTTCAGAGATGAGGAACTGCATAAAAGCGTCTAGCTTATGTTCTGAATTGTAAGAGGCGTATCCAAATTACACGTACAAAAATAGTTTCTGAAAAACTGAAAATTTGTTGGAAGCTATTAAAATTTCAGTTTTAAAATGAAGAAAATCTGCACACGGAAGGAATAATAATGATACGTTATCACTCAGTTTGATTGTTATATGCAAATATCAGACTTTTGAATTTATGAAATACAGTAGGTAAAACATTCTTGGTAACTAAATATATTAATTTAATTTATTTTCTTAAATTTCGTATCGCTCTTAAAGTGTGCAAAATTTAACAAAATAACTTTTATTGTTTTTGTATGAATGTGGACCGTACAAACGCCATATTGTAAAATTATAGAAAATGCGTGACTATAGACTGGATTACTTAAAATGGTGACTTTGTGAATGAACAATGTTTCAGATTACTTATTGCCATATTTCGTTGGCAAATACGTAAATGATGACATCAAATTTGTTTTAATAAAATTTCTTTAATTACCCAGCTAATTTTGTGACTGTTTTATTATTTCTCAAATTACTGCATTCGAAATCTACGAAAATATTGTTATGGGATATTTTACACCCGGTACAATATTAACCAACTGTATGATGTGTCTTGAGTGAAATGTTTATGAATAGTCATTGTTATGAATCGCAAGTTATTCATTTGCAGAGGTTTAACTCGGGCTGGGTATTTTACAATCGGGTGTTACATTTGCCTACAGATTTCGTACAATAACGGTCCAGGTTTAAAACAACAATTTATACTTATCACGTGTGCCATACTAAGTGAAAACATTGACTGTACACAGAGATAATGTTCTTCTAACGTTCTGTAAATGAAGCCCCATGCTCAGACGTAAATTTAAACTACCTGAAAAGGAATATTGAATACGTGAAAAAAAATGAAAACTGTCGAAAGAAGTGTTACGTATTTATATGAAAAACTGCTTGATAGTACACGTAATAGCACATGCATGTCACTTGTGCGTAATCACGCTGCTCTAAAACCTACACGAACATAACTTTAATTGCACAACGAACTAATTCAAAGGAATGAATTTGAGGATACAAACATCCTACTGTTATAACCTACTGCGTTCCATATAGGCATACNTAATTCAAAGGAATCAATTTGAGGATACAAACATCCTACTGTTATTACCTACTGCGTTCCATATAGGCATACGTTTCCCTACAGTGACAAACAGAACACTTTTATGCAATTTTAACGAATTCTATGCTTCTCTGGGAAAGTTATAAACACGCATTTTATTGCCATAATTTTCAAGCACCTGCGAGTAGACCGTTTAACTTAGTACAACCAAAAGTAGACCTTAGACATGTCTAGTGTTGGCCATTAATACTTTTATCTCGGGCATTTCTTGTGTGAATCTTACTTGTGTATTTTGAGACACAGCGCTTTGAAGGAGTTGGCTTTTGGCTCATTTGTAGCGCTCTAACACTCTAACGCTCTAACACTCTAACGCTCTAACGCTCTAACGTGCGTGATCTCCTGCAAGCACTCGGCAGGCCTCGCTCCTCTGAATCAGAGTTTGTGTTAGTTTAGTAGACAAACCTATTGTGCGAACGTTTAATATATTATAAAAAAAAACACGCATATCAGACACAATGTAACGCNGAATTCAAAGGAATGAATTTGAGGATACAAACATCCTACTGTTATAACCTACTGCGTTCCATATAGGCATACGTTTCCCTACAGTGACAAACAGAACACTTTTTTGGAATTTTAACGAATTATACACTTATCTGGGAAAGTTATAAACACGCATTTTATTGCCATAATTTTCAAGCACCTGCGAGTAGACCGTTTAACTTAGTACAACCTAAAGTAGACCTTAGACATGTCTAGTGTTGGCCATTAATACTTTTATCTCGGGCATTTCTTGTGTGAATCTTACTTGTGTATTTTGAGACACAGCGCTTTGAAGGAGTTGGCTTTTGGCTCATTTGTAGCGCTCTAACACTCTAACGCTCTAACACTCTAACGCTCTAACGCTCTAACGTGCGTGATCTCCTGCAAGCACTCGGCAGGCCTCGCTCCTCTGAATCAGAGTTTGTGTTAGTTTAGTAGACAAACCTATTGTGCGAACGTTTAATATATTATAAAAAAAAACACGCATATCAGACACAATGTAACGCAGTTAAAGTGTCAGAAAGGTGGGCCCCTTAACCCGTCAGACACTAAAAATATCTGGCCTGCATCTGACGTCGCCATCTGTGCCTCGTAATTCGCCCTACGAGCGGTTCTAATGCATTTAGGAGAAAAATATAAACCATAAGATGCACTCGTCGGTGCTGACACCTCCGACATGCAACGCCCTCCAAAATTTGTAAAAGTATCAAAAGTCGCTCGAATGATTTGCCTCCGCTGGTGTGGTTCAACCTTCTGCAAGAGCGTAGAAAAATTATGTCGCATTACAATGTTATCAAATAGTACTCTACCCACGGTAGTGCGAACCTTTCACCTTAGTTAGAAAAAATAAAAAAAACTTAGGCGATGGTGCTACTTTAGATTCCGCAATAGCCGATAGCGACGCCAAGATGTGTCAACAGCCTCGCTGTGACAACATCTGTCGTCAACTGTTATTGCACACACGTCGATTGCACGAAAATATTAACTTCAGTCGCATTTAATCTAAAAACGAACTGGATAGAACCAGACGTTGTTCGGAAGCAAGTTTCTCCGACGTTCGGCGAGGGAAGGCAGGTTAAGCTGAGCGAGAATGAACGTGCCAAATGCCGCCAGTTGCAATGGCATGCGGCCAGCATAACGACGGAGATGTCTGGAACTCAGGAGCAGGTTCTTTTTTTTATTTTTTTTAAATTTCGTCGTGGTGCCTTGTTGAGTGGCGAGTAGAGAAGTGGAAGTGTGCATCTCTTCTTCTCCTTCCCGCTTCTCATCTTTCTCCTACCTCCTTGGAGGCAGTAGACATGCATGCACGACAGAGAGAGAGAGAGAGAAAGAGGAGGGAGAATGATGACGAGAGGGGGAGGGGGTAATGGTGGTCGTGGGGGAGGGCAGGAATGCGGACCCCAAGGCTGCATGGGGCCAAGCGGTCTGGTAGGTTCCATGCTTCCAGGCTGTCTGGATGGGAGACTTCGGATGCTGCGCTGGACCAGCAACCCTCTCCTCTGCTGCCAACCTTCTGACTCACGGACTCTGACGCTCGTTGCCAGCCATTCCGCTTCTGTCTTCTCAGTGAAGAAAGGGAGGCGTGGACCTGGGACAAACCACCATGGAACTACTTGCTACTGAAGGCTGTTTCACGATAAAGGGAGCACTTTTGAAGTCAACCTTTGAACAAAAAAATCACTGCCCATAACCACGTATATGCTACAGTACACACTGACATGCAAGCTCACAGTTAAGTTGGCAGCGAATTAGTAAAAAACAGTCCTAAGACTTAACGTACTAAGAGAGTAATTGAAGTCATTGTTTCTTGTTTAAACACATAAAGCACGAATTTTCATATTATCAACACATTTTATTTCCTACCAAATCCGTGGTATCACTTTAATGACGCCTGAAAAAAGTGTGACGGTTTACGACAATGTTAATCTTACGTATAGCGGAATGACACAAATGGAGGAGAATGGTAGATCCTGAGCAGGGCTTCCAAAATTGCTCAGCTAACCCATAAGCCTGCATTCGACTACATTTGTATAGCCAGTTTTCTGTGCATCTTTTCAATTTAAATATTTTTTTTTTTTTGGCGGCGGATTATAACAATGACACAGCTTGGTTGACTCATCTTACAGCCGGCGTCTGAGCCATACTTGTTTGCACGTTCAATAACGACGCTAGAGGGGGCCGCGGTGGTGTACTGTCCAGACTACTCGCCTCCCACCAAGGTGAACCGGGCTCGATTCCCGGCGGGGTCGATCCTGGATTTTCGCAAGTGGGAATCGTGCCGGATGATCCGCTGGTCGCCTGGTTTTCTCGGGGATATCCCATTTCCCCAGCCCTTGCATTCCGACGCTGCTCCATACTCGCCTCGCTTCACCCTCATCGGTTCTCAAGACCTCGACGTTAGAGGTCTGTGTTTGAATTCGGGTTAAGTCACGTTCGTGTATACTATTTTGAGTATTAATTATGGTTTCTTTGATATGTAGTCGAATCACTTTCCACGTTCTCCTCCCGTCCACTCTCAGTTAGCCAAAAGGTAAAAAGTATGGGGCGTTGATGAGCACTGTAAGTTTATTAAATGAATCATCACATACAGAATAAACCAACTTGTTAACGTATTTCAATTCCGTTTCGTCTGCATATACAACCAAAACCACGCATTATTAGAATCGAATTATGTTTACTCCGAAACAAATAATCTAAGGGTTAGTAAATGTTACACCATTCTCGAAGTGGTTCAGAGTGTAGTGATAAGAATTCAACAAATAATGAATTCAAATTTATATCCGCCTTGTTGAAACAGCTAGAGGATCAAACTATATTTTAATGTCAAACAATTATCGATGTTACGTACTCTCTGACTAAGAAAAGTAATTGATAATTTTGTTATTTAATATTATAGTTTTCATAGGGGCGTATTCTCGGCATCATTTAGATTGCCAGAAAAATTAGAAAATTCTGGAAAAATATCACACGGTCCATATAAATGCAATGAAAAATAGGCGGGTTGAAAAATTATCGCTGTTGTGATGTCTTGATGCTATGAAAAGTAAATCAAAATTTAATTGGGAAAGAGGATGTTGCGATGTTTATAAAAAGAAGCAAATATAAATATGCGACGCACGGTGAAATAAGTCAGAAGTATTTTGAAAGTTGTATTATTGTTTTAATAGCTCTGCCCCTAAAAAATTAAATATTTTAAATCCTGAAATAAAATATATTGTCATAATTTAAGTCCTGAGGTGAGCATTGAGGTTTAAGTATAGAATGACCTCATTAACAGTACATTTTACCTTACATTTCAGACACTTTTAATCACCGATAAGTAATACAATACGCATAATGTCACTTTTCTGTGAATTTTAGTAGCTATTTTGAATGATTATAACGTTTCTATATTTAATCCTCTTTGTAAAAGTCGTAATATCGTCTTTCCGGGCTCAACCTTTCACTTATGTAAGCCGTTAATAACAAATATTTCACTAGCGTGTAACTGTGTTGTAATATTTCATCCTGAGAAACAGGGAATTGTCCTAAAATTGTTCTCGAGTAGTAACATATATACTCCACTTACCTGAGAATAAATTCTGCTTCTCTAGCTTTTATTACTGGAACAATCTTTATTGTAGTCCAAGAATAATACAATATTATGTAAAATAAACACATTAATAACGGTTTCAAATACCCTACAAAACTACAGAAATACTCGCTATCTAAGTTGTTTTAACGGTATAGCTCACTTATCGGAATAAGTACTCACAGGTCCATATTTATAACTTTTGTTTACCATTTTGGTAGAAGAGACAATATAAACTAATTCATACATTCCCTATTATTGTCTGTCGGACATAGCAGCACGTTGTCTACAACGAGATATTTAAAATTTATCAACTACTTTTTAAATAAATACGAAATAGTAAATTAGCCTCGCTACATATAATATTTATAGTCTCACTAATGTCCATACTTCATATAAAATTTGCGAGATCTTCCATGCACTTAATAAACAGTTTTAGAATTATATCTGAGCTAATGAAATCACAAATGTTACGAAATGTTTCATGTATATATTCATAAACAATTGTATTATATAAAAATATATTAATTTCTGTATTTATTACTGTTACATTTATTGTCATTTGGTAATTTTTTTTTTTCCACAGATTAAAACAAATTGAATGTGCTAAAAGGATACCTGCGAATACATAAGCACTCTTTTCTCTATTACATACTAATTATAATAAAGCCTATTCTCAATTAATTGAGCACTTTTGAAAGAACGGCTTAAGATCTACTTATCTTCCCATTTTATATTCTTCCAACATACGCAACATTAGCTTTGTCATTGGCCCTCTCAGTTCACTTATGCACCAACAATTTTAACTTTTAAATAGTTAGGAATACAAAACTACCGCTTTTACTAATTTTCAGTGCCCAGCACTTTGACGTTAACATTACCACGTACTTAGTTTTAGCAATAAAAATATTGACTACAAAATACAAGCACAGTGGCCTTGCTATTATTGATATTAACACTTTCAATATTTGTTTTATTTGCTTACATTTAGCACCAAAGAAATTACGGCTGGAACAGTTGGTAGCATATGATCGTCAAAATAATCGTATTATTTTCTACACACCTGAGCCTTTTTTAAATTC
Source organism: Clitarchus hookeri (assembly GCA_002778355.1). Taxonomy (NCBI): domain Eukaryota; kingdom Metazoa; phylum Arthropoda; class Insecta; order Phasmatodea; family Phasmatidae; genus Clitarchus; species Clitarchus hookeri. The sequence goes on from NQII01010904.1 coordinate 12,748, forward strand.
TTAATTCGTTTCATTTCAGTTTCCGTTGTTAACGTCACTTCAAAACATTCTAAAACTTTGGTGTTTTTGAAGCACTGGAAATGAAAGAAATTGACTGCCCAGTTGATAAACAACTCTCTTTTGTTTCACATACAAGTTTCTCACCTGGTAACGTTGTAAAACACTCGGAGCTCATCTAAACATCGACACACATTAACAGTAACAAGCCGAAGTTAAACCAAGTCGAAATATTCTTGTTAGTAATATTGTGTTAAGTGGAGTGTTTATCGCCGTGCACGATTGTATCTTGTATTGATTTACGTTTTTTTTAATACGTGTGTATATTACTCTGTTATGCTTGTGAAATGGTTGTGTTAACTGTGCCCGGGTACTTACTCTTCTGTGCAAAAAAAACAGTAATTAAAGTAAATAAATACAGTGACCAAAAATTTAAATTACAATTTAAATACGACATTAAGGTCCAGCATTACTTTTCTTACTTAGCTACCAACTTAACTTGGTACGAAATGTGTGCACAAAGAAATGAATTTTTTTTAAAGGTTGGTTTCAAAAACACGCAGTTAACCGCGAACTAACAATGATAATACATTTGAAATGCTTCCTCTTCGCATTTTCCCAAATGTAATTACAAACATACCAGTAACCGAAAAGTCGCAAACTTTCCCGCGCGGTTTTACCACTCAGTAACCACAAAGCAGTGTTCAAAAGTAGAAACATACATTGTATGTATGAACTAAAACATTTGTATTTTGAGAAAACACTCATTCTTGTCTTCACCGTTATAAAATTTCAAGATATTAAGAGTTAAACTGAAAAGAAGTTTGAAGTGCACATTAAAGCCGTGTTACAAATATTACTATTTTTTTTACTATGATTAGCTGATTCATTAAATTGTTGACTTACAGAGATAAGAAAAAACCTCAGGTTTTGCTGACCGCACGAGGACCATAAAAAAAGTAGAATATTTAAATTGAAACATCTGGAAATAGTTTTATTATTCTCGCTTATTGGACGAGTACTATAGCACATGAATGTATGCTGTCACTCAGAAATGTGTTTGGCACGGCTGGTCATAACAAATAAGGAGGGGCCGCAGTGGCACAGCGGTTAGAGTGCTCGCACCTTCCACCAAGCCAAATCGGACTCGATTCCCGGCGGGTTCGCTCTCGAATTTTCACTCACGGGGATCGTGAAGTACGATATCGCAGGTTGGCAGGTTTTCTCGGTGTTCTCCCGTTTCCTCCACCCATGCATCACGGTGCTGCTTCATACTCATCTCACGTCACCCTCATCAGTACTCAGGACCCTTCTGTTGAGAGCTGCCTAAACCTTTCCGCAAATAAGGAATAAAAAAAAAAAATTAAAACGAAACAAAATATTTTCAAAGTGTGAAGAAATATAGTTTTGAGGAAAAAAAAGGAAGAATGCTTAAAATGACAACTACAGTAGATAGGTAATGGGGTATCAGGGGAACAGGAGTAAGGAGTCGGATGTTCGGATGGACATGGCATCTGGCAGAGGACCAGAGGACAGTCACCAAATTGAATGACTTTTAACCTTGACCCTGACCTTCTCCTCAAAATTTCCCTTTACACTGAAGAAAATTTAACATTTCTAGAATTTCCCTTAAAATTTTCTGAATTCCCTCCAAATCTGCAAGATTTCCTGCAAAAAGTTTCATTACCCAGATTTTCATGAGTCACTCACTCAGTATAAAAATAGCATGACCTTGTTTCAGAAATGTTCCAGTTAATCGCCTCTCATGCTACTTCATGCTGTCAATCCACCGTGTTACAAACATATTCTACAACCTATGCCTATGCTAATCGCACCCATGCTAATTATGCCAAGGACAGTATGTCTATAAGTGACCTCCACGAACTTATATGCATAGATGACCATAATTTACTAACCGTTTAAGTTATTGCCACCAAATTTGGACTGTAGATACTGCTCCTAGCGCTGACCAATGCGATATGGCTCATTATGCCGTAAGCCTTTTTATAAGCTTAGTTCGTCACCATTTTCTAACTGTTTAAACTAACTCCAACAGTTGCTGAAAGACGACAAACTATGTCAAGTTGGTGGGGTTGATATGAGCATTCTTTGTTTATAACATGACTTGAGGAAAGGCGACAAATATTCTGTAATCTCGAAATGACCTTGTAACATATACTGGCCATAATTAATTTAAAAAAATTGCGCATCTATGCCTCTAGAAAATTTAAAATGTTGCCCAACATTGTGGAATAATGAGTGTTCATGTTGCCTCATTGGTTTTATTGAAGATGCCTTTTGTTGCTGGATGGGAGACAACTGGCGCTGGTATGCCGTTTTTACGCACTCGCTTATTTTTAACTATGCTCTTTTAACCTTGCATTCCTTTTCTAGGAATTTTTTTTTAGTTTTCTCAGCAAAGTCGTTAGTGTTTTTTTCCAGCACATAGCTTTATTTTTTAAATTTTTATGTTAAAGTAAGCTTAGGTAATGTTTTTGTCGCTGTTTTTGTAATTTTGTTTTTTTTTATCTAGCAATATTCCAATAGTTCGTTACTTTTTCATTTTTAAATTTATAAGTGACCAATTATTCTGATCTGGTAAGGATATTATTTCAACCGATTGAAATAGCTTTATTTAAAAACGAAATTTGAATATCGTAATGAAATGTCATGTATTTAGTTTGTGAATTTTTATATCTGAATTATTTTCTGTCAATACAATTTTATGAAGAATTCATGGCGTTATTATAAAATACCGCATTACGAAACAGGATAGTATCGCTGGTTTTGTGAAGCGAATTGATACCTGTGTTAGCGACTGTTATTTTCGGAACGCGCCCTACTTCCTTCTTCTTTCTTTCAACTCGTCATGGCGTGACTGAATTTTTAATTAGCTCCGGCTGTTTTCCTACTAATGGTGTAATAATTTGAGTTTTACTGCTTTTGCGGTCAATAGTTTGGGTCGAAAAAAACGCTGTAGTGAGGGTTTTTCTCTACCTTGCTGCCGAGGCGTGGCAGTTTTACTTTGAAGTCGCCTTGCGTCTTCTTCATGTCTGATGCCGTTTTTTGAGAGAATGTAACACCTAGCTGGCGTTGGCAAGGGAGATGTCCCGAAGATGGGCCACATCTCAGGAAAGTCCAGCTACCCCCATTTTTTTTGGCATGCGCATAACACAGTACTCAGGTCGCAGCCTTTCTGAACTCTTTCGATTATGAAAAAAAAAAATGAAAAAACCCTTATTTTGTTGTATGATTTTTAATGTTCTTGTAAATTTATATCTACTATATAAAAATAAGTCGGGTTTTCCTTCCTGACGCTATAACTCCAGAACGCACGAACCGATTTCCACGGTTTTGCATTCGTTGGAAAGGTCTCGGGCTCCGTGAGGTTTATAGCAAAGAAAATTCAGGAAAAATTTTAACAGAAAAGCGGGAAAATCTTTTTTTACATACAGCGCCATCTCTGATACATAGCATGTACTACAAATCAAGTAGATGGCGCCGGTGAGTGATACATTGTTTGACAGCTACTCATTGTTCTCTGCTCAGTGATGTGACAAACTTTCATGTGACAAACAATTGTGAAAAAAAAGTAAAAAAAATAAGTTATTCGTTTCCTAACATTTCAATTGGAAACCATCAAATCAATCACGTGTATTGTGCAAATTTTTATTCAATTTCAACAGCAGGCATTTGTCTTTAAGGTGGTAAGTTGAACTGTGTAAATTATGTGGATCGTGCATTTGAGGTTAAATTCACCACTCTGTCCATAGTCCAAAATGCCTAGAGGACGACGTGCGAACATCGGCCGCCGCACGAGACATGCAAGCCAGCAACAAGTGTATTCACAGAACTTAAGCGAAGAAAGACAAAATATAATAAGAGAAAATGCCCGATTGAGACAACGCGTGAGCACACGATGATCATTGGCATCATACAATCGCTTGGCATTCCAATATGATCCCACTGCGAACTACAGTGATGATGAAAATTTAGATATTGGACCAATGACGACTATATGCCGATATTGCAATGCGTTAAAGTTCAAAAGAAAAACGGCTGGATTGTGCTGCGCAAGTGGAAAAGTCAAACTGGATCCATTACTTACACCACCACAGCCACTGAAACCATTGTTCGATGGAAGTGATCCCGATTCCAGCCATTTTCTTCAACACATCCTTGAATACAATAACTGCTTTCGCATGACTTCCTTTGGAGCTAATATCATTCGAGAAGGCGGCTTCATGCCGACTTGCAAGGTAAAAGATACAACACACATAACCAATCACTCCTATGTTACACCTATGTTACAACTTACAACTTACTATGTTTGTTTGCAATTACAGATACAAGGACAAATATATCATTTGCATGGTTCAATGGTGCCAACACCAGATGAACCGCATCAATTTCTGCAAATATATTTCATTTCGTCGATGGTGGATCAGCTGAATGTGCGGTGCAATATACAGGGAACACAACAGTTAAAGAGACGAATTATTGAACAGTTGCAAGCATTTTTTCACGCTAATAATGCTGTGGTTAATATGTTCAAAACAGCATTGGAACGAATGCCATCGGATACGCACAAATTTGTCATAAGAGCGGATTGAACCCCAACAGGTGAACATGTGCGAAGATTCAATGCACCCACCGTTAATGATGTTGCTGCAATTATTGTTGGCGATCCAACTAAATCGCGAGACATTGTCTTTCAGCGAAGAAGCAATATCATGCATCGTGTAAACGAGACACATCGTTTGTACGATGCGTTACAATATCCAATCATNACCGCATCAATTTCTGCAAATATATTTCATTTCGTCGATGGTGGATCAGCTGAATGTGCGGTGCAATATACAGGGGACACAACAGTTAAAGAGACGAATTATTGAACAGTTGCAAGCATTTTTTCACGCTAATAATGCTGTGGTTAATATGTTCAAAACAGCATTGGAACGAATGCCATCGGATACGCACACATTTGTCATAAGAGCGGATTGTACCCCAACAGGTGAACATGTGCGAAGATTCAATGCACCCACCGTTAATGATGTTNTTGTTCGATGGAAGTGATCCCGATTCCAGCCATTTTCTTCAACACATCCTTGAATACAATAACTGCTTTCGCATGTTCAAAACAGCATTGGAACGAATGCCATCGGATACGCACAAATTTGTCATAAGAGCGGATTGTACCCCAACAGGTGAACATGTGCGAAGATTCAATGCACCCACCGTTAATGAGTTTGCTGCAATTATTGTTGGCGATCCAACTAAATCGCGAGACATTGTCGTTCAGCGAAGAAGCAATATCATGCATCGTGTAAACGAGACACATCGCTTGTACGATGCGTTACAATATCCAATCATTTATTGGCAAGGGCAAGACGGATACGACATCACGTCGAAGATGGTCGATCCAATTACAGGTACAATATTCACACACTAATTACTGCTATTATTATTGCTATTATTGCTATTATTGGTTTCCATTAACAATTCATTTAATTTTGCATTTTCAGGCGTATCNAAGATGGTCGATCCAATTACAGGTACAATATTCACACACTAATTATTGCTATTATTATTGCTGTTATTGCTATTACTGGTTTCCATTAACAATTCATTTAATTTTGCATTTTCAGGCGTATCAACGAATAAAAATCTAAGCGCAATGAATTACTATGCGTATCGTATGATGATTCGTACACATGAGGAGAATGTCATTCTGAAGTGCCTTCGGCTATTCCAGCAATTCGCTGTCGACATGTATGTCAAAGTCGAGACCGAACGTTTAGCGTTCATCCGATTCAATCAGGCAAAGCTACGATCTGAGGACTAAATACACTTGCGTGATGCTATTCATTCAGATGGTGTACAAGTCTTATAACCTGCAGACTGCTAAGAGGGTAGTAGATATATCGGAAGCCCACGCCACATGCACAAATACGCTCAAGACGCTATGACGTACGTGCGAAATTATGGAACTCCGGATTTATTTATTACGTTCNCTATATACACTTGCGTGATGCTATTCATTCAGATGGTGATGTTCAGAATATTGGACGTCTGACGATTCTCCCATCTTCTTATATCGGAAGCCCACGCCACATGCACGAATACGCTCAAGACGATATGATGTACGTGCGAAATTATGGAACTCCGGATTTATTTATTACGTTCACATGCAATCCGAAGTGGACGGAAATTGAACGTGAGTTGGAACCGGGCCAAAAACCGCAAGATCGCCATGACATAATCGCCAGAGTATTTCAGCAAAAACTAAAGGTTCATCTGGTGGCGAAACGGAGTTCGCCGGGTTTGCTAGTTACATATATATTAAATATACAACATGGCTAATGTAAAAAATTATCTAAATTATTTTGAATCCGCATTAAAAGACATTAAGTAGTTTAGAAGAACAAAACGAATAAATTGATAGACGTAGATAAGCGACTTCTTATATACTATTTAAATTGTTCGTAATAATTTTTACGTTAATGTTTTTATTATTTTGTTAAAAAAGCACTTGCCTTTCCACTAAAAATTAATAAAATTGTGTAACAAATTTTTCTTACAAGTTAAAAGAAAGTGTGAAACAAAATTTTCAAGTTGCTTAGAATATAACGAATATGTTTCTGTTGCGTATATCGAACAGAGAACATTTGAAAACAGACAAAATGTAAAACAACTCATCAGTCTATAATATTAAATCAATATTTTTTTATATTTAGGTACAATTAAATATGCCATTGTATCAACTTTGATATTAGTATAAATATATATATATATTCTGCAACGATAAAGTAAGTTCTAAGATTATATATATATATGTCCTTATTCCAATCCAGTTAAATGGTATTTCCTTTGTTTGTATATTATTATATCCGTACGTTTATTTCATTGGAAGTCACAATTACAACCTGATTTTACATTTAACATTAAAAAATTTGGTTATTCTAATTCTGTTAAGCAATAAATTTATTTTGAGGTGGAAAAACCCACTGAAATTATTATTTTTTATTTACTCTAAGAAATTATTCGCAAATTTATTAAAAGAGTGGATACCTAGAGTGAGAAAGCGACAATGGTTAAGTAATTTCCCATACCTTCATGCCAATATTTCTACACTTCCTCAGAAAAGAAATAAATCGCCGGAAGGTTCCCAACTTTTTATAGTAGTGACGCAAAACATTACATATTTGTAGCCAGATGTGTGATTTATTTTCATAAATTCTGTTGAACAAAAATTTCATGTCCAGTTTAGGAAGTTTACTAGAAGTTTTTATTAGTGTTAAGGATTGTTATTTAGAAAGTTATATGATAGAACGCAACACAAGTTACTGAGAGAAAATAGAAAATATTGCTGGTGGTTTAAAATATAAACACATGAAATTTCGTGTGATTCTAAACATTCAGTTAAGGATTCTCACCAGTACTTAAATAAAGGCCAACGCATTAACCTACAAAGTCGTTTTAATACTTACCAAATATTTCTGGGATATTAAAAATTTCCGTTGAACTGATGCATTATTTGCAGTAAGTTTCAGCTTTTTGCAGTAACTATCTCAGGACCTGAACCTCGCTGTGAGCCGGCTTGTTCCGCTGCCGAGTGCACAGTGAGTTAAGGTATGAGTCGAGAGATCGATATATATTACTCTAATGGCAGTGCAATAAATCTAGATTTCAATCTTGTGAGAATACTTTATACCCATCCATGCATATAGGTATCGTTTAGCTATCTGCATGAGAAGGATGCGAATAAAAATAGATATATATATAAATCACATACCCCAATCATACATAAATAGTAGCTGGGTGAACCACTGGATAGGCTTTCGAAAGTGGGCTATAAACTATGAGTAACGAAATAAAATGAGGCCCATATATATGGTTGTAACTTAAAGGAAGGGCGGGAGAAAAGGCAGAACTAGAAACCTACCGGCAATCGCCGTGTCTGCTGGGATTCCCACAGGCGAAAATAAATGTGTGATGCCACCGGGACCCGAACCACGTTTCACCTGGTGAGAAGCAAGTGGACTNTTCCCACAGGCGAAAATAAATGTGTGATGCCACCGGGACCCGAACCACGTTTCACCTGGTGAGAAGCAAGTGGACTGAGCATTACTCTGCCATGACTCCTTACAATTTTTTTAGTTATTAATATTCACCCCATTCCTTTAATTTTGTAGGTAATGGCGCTTCTTGATGAAAGATTAAACAGGTACGCACAGTAAACAAAGTAAATCAAGAATATACATAATAATCTGGGATTTTAGATTTCAGCCTCATCAAATTCGAAGCGTGGAGAGGAATGGAGTGAAGAAATTANATACATAATAATCTGGGATTTTAGATTTCAGCCTCATCAAATTCGAAGCGTGGAGAGGAATGGAGTGAAGAAATTTCGTCTGTATTAAACATCGAGGTGTTGAGAGCCGTTGAGGAAAATGTAACTGGAGTTAGGAGCAGCACAGAACTGCAAGGCTGGGACAAACTGGAAATAACCGTGAAAATCCGCTGACAAGCGTCATCGTTCTGCAGGATTCCCACATGCCAAAATCCGGTAGCGACCCCACCGCAAATCAAACCCAATTCGCCTAATTGGGAGGCGAGTAGTTTAACCACTGCACATGAAGGGTCCCTTAAATTCTAAGAGAAATACTCCCTTCACATTCAGTGCGGATGAAACACTGTAATACAATGTATTGAGACTATGGCCGTGACAGCCTGTGTACTCCGTTACCCAAAAGGAACTTTAGAAAAAATACCCCGTTATAAAAATATTCCTATACGACTTAAATTCCCTTATTTAATTGTAAAAATTTATTTAATACTACATTATTTCGTTGAAAATATTATAAGAAAATAACGTTAAAATTTATAAATTTTTGGTGTTGTGTTATCACTATGATCTACACTGAATTGATTCGTTATTGTCAGAACACATAACTCCTGAATTGCTAGTCATTGTATATACTGTGTTGTAATAATGCATCTGTTTTAATAATTGTGGATGTGCTTGTTTCTGAATCGATGGCCACGATTATGAGCATTGCAGCAGTTATCAGCGACTAAGGGTGTATTTAATTTTGTTACAGTTGGCAACGTGACTGTTTACTATGGTGGTCACCCATCAGCGCAGCGAGAACTGTAGCGTGCAGCCAGGACACGTCCTCTGGCCAACCAGGCGGAAGACATGCACGTGTGTGAGTTCTACACGCATTCCGAGGACCTCGGTGTGTGGTAGTCGAACTTCTCATCTACCTCAACCCGGAGGACAAGATTCGAGTCCCGGTGGGTTCACCCGGATTTTCGCATGTGGGAATCTTGGCGGACACTGCCGCTGGAAGAGGCTTTCTCTGGGTTCTCCCATTTGTGTCTCCCTTTCGTTCCTATTCTTCTCCTTTATTATCTCACTTCAGATCACAGCCACCAAACATCTCGCTGTTAAACGCTAAACAAAAATACTCTACATCTACTACTATTTCGTATAGTCTTTCCACATTTAACTGAGCACTTTTGATATCAACATTTGAAAAATGTCATTACACCTACCTGCATTTACATTTTAAGTTTCTCACTGACAGGAATATCTTAACGTTAATATAAATACTTAGGGTAAACATTTTTAAATACCAAATTAATTTCATTATTATGTATAGTACGCGGGAAAATCAGATGTTAATACTCCTATAATATTATCAGATATTGATGCTATCATTAATATTTAAAATAAAAATTCTGGATCTTTTACGAAGTTAATTTGTCTTTAAGTAGCAGAAAACTTGTTAACGCCTTTTCTTACCCACCTTTAAGATAATATCCGACTGTTCCCTTTAAACATACGTTTTAGTTTACCCTACGACCAACATTGTATATTCTTCTTTCTTTGCAGTTTGAAGTAAACCACATTCCCTTAAACAGTTTGCCCCATTTTCTATTCATTTTCTGTTATATTATTGCGCTATCTTCGAGTCATCATTTTCTAGCCACCTTTTCTTGGAAATTCATGTGTTCTTATCAAATCGTGTGATAGAATGCACTACAATTTTTTTTAAATAATACGCTGTTACTAACGTCTATCATGAAGAAACGGTTTTTTTAAAGCAATATTCAGTATTTATAAAACTATTTAAGTTACTCTTTACACGAGTTTACATGCATAAATCCAAGAAGAATCGAACCATTCGTTTTGCTTTAATGGTAATGAAACTTGCGGTAATTGACAACACATGTTGGTAATTACTAAGCTCAATTATGACTCTAAGATATGAATCGATTGTACCGTAAGGACTATTAGTAGTAATGTTTCGAATACATATAGTTTAAATGTTTTGTAATGAAGCTTATTTTCGAAATAAATATAATTTAAAGAAAGTTTGTAAATGCTTTTATACACCAGACAAATAGAAATTTCGTGCATTTTTGGAGAAAAGTTTTGTATTGTCTACTAAATTTCTATTTAATAATGTTTATATAAGAAATGAATGTTACGATACAATCATAATACGCTGAGTGACTTATCTTCCTTTGCTTTCTGTTAACATATATCTTTCTCAACGATCTCTACAACTATCGCATGTTCATTTTGTGAACATTTTTCTCACATTATACACATAGTATTAACTGTAATATATTTAAAAAATCTAATTACATTATTCTGTATCAATTAATTTATTTTGTATAGCCAAAGATAATTTATTTTGGGTAGATAACACAAACTGTAAAAAGTATCAACGAATACAATAGTCGAACGTGCATGTCTGTACACAAACATTTACCCTTCTTAATTTCACCATAGTAACGTCAGAAATTTTAAATTATTTTCGTGAACTCCGATTTACAGTAATGTTTTACCAGTATCGGCACACACGCCTAAACGACCGCTCCGAAACCTTTCGAGAACTAATGGCTGTCGGTTTGGTCTGACTCCGCACCCTGGACCCGTTGTATCGATTTGGCATGCCCTATACCTATAAAACCAATATGGCCACCAATGCCTTGCCCTCGAAAACGATCCCAAAAATCTGTCCGGATGGATCGAAAATTGCCTTTCGAGGGATAGTTTATGGAGCTGGGTGGGATCGGTGAATTTTGGGAGGTAACTGGAATTTTTTTAAGGAAAATAAGGAATTTTGAACGAAATGTAGTTTATTTTAAGGAAAAAAGAAAATTTATATGAAAAAAAAAATTTCCAACATTGCGGCGGCTGGCTGCAGCTCCGATCCCGGATAACGTTGTCTTTAAACGCAGATAATAATACTGATGTTCGTCTAGCCAGCTTTTTAGGAAATGCTCAAAACTGGAGCCAGTCTTGGGCTCAGTTAGTTTCATCAGCAACCAGTCTTGAATGGACTCAGTCTTGGGTTCAGTCAGTCGTCGTCCTGTATGGATTGTTCGTATGGTCCTTTCTTATGACCAGCTAGTAACGATCAGTCTTATGTTCTAAGTCAATCACGAGGGGTTGGTGAGGGTTTCATTGGAGCTGTCTAAATAGTCATTGATATAGAGTGGTGTTGTGGAACGGGTCGAACTATATTGAGGAAATGTAGCTTGCTGAATTGATTCATTTGTTAGGAGAGGGGAGGTTTGTGACATGGCAGTAGTTTGGGAGGAGAGTCGATCTTTAGCGAGTTATCATACCAGGCATGGCAACATGTTGGCGAGCGCGCAGTGGAACTGACTAATCGCACGAAGTGTAGTGAGGAAATGGAGTGTGGAAACTAGCTGGTGTGAGAGAAAGGGGTTTGTCTTCATGACGATAAGGGAGGTCAGGGTTCAGACAGCGAGAGTGGTGGATAGTTGTGTGGTTGGTTGATGGCGTGGGTGGGTGTTTGGAGTGACGATCTCTGGTGAGGGTGTTGAGCAAGGACGAGTTAATCAGAGGGTGGAGGCGGAAAATCGGTTGGTGGTTTGGTGGCATGTGTAGGTTATGATGGCAGCTGAGGTGTGGTGGGTAAAATGCATGGGAAGGGTAGACCAGAAGTGTGGGGGTGGTGTTTTATTGCGAGGGAGGGGTTGGGGTATTTGGGTTACATATAATCAATAATACTTTTGCGGGGTTAGAACATATAACGGCTATAAAGCCAATGAAATACAGAGTTGGGGTGTCAGTTGCCTGCAGAAATCCATACCAAGAAGTGTTTGTGCTCTGTCATCATTATGAGAATCGAGCTTTCAAATTCACACTCATCCACAATTATTTTAAGCATTAGTAATATTATTTTTTCTACTAATTTGACTAATATTTTCTATATTGTTTTACAATTTTTCTTGATTGTTAAAATATTGAAGTTTCTGAACTAAAGTCACTGTCACCTCCATCCAACATGGTGGTAGGCCCCAGTGGTATAATTTGTTGTAAAAAAATATGAGATTTCTCTTTTTTTTTAAAATTATTTATCGTATTTTTTATGATGGGATGGAGAGTGGGTGAGGTGCAGGTGGCGTTGGTTAGACTATTTGGGTGGAGCATTTTTTTAAGATTATTAGTGTTTGGTGGACTGGTGTGGTTTTGAAGAAGGGGGCTATGTGGCGTTTTTGAGCAGCGGGAATATGATTTTCACGTTATGTGTTTCGATTCTATAAATACTGCATTTAAGTTTGTAGTATTTTTTTTTTTTTTTACG
>NQII01010905.1:9540-28816 GCA_002778355.1 Clitarchus hookeri
TTTACTAACAGCACGAAATCGCCTGCAGCGCCTCTCCTGGGCTCGTGACCATATCGGTTGGACCCTAGACGACTGGAAAACCGTGGCTTGGTCAGATGAGTCCCGATTTCAGTTGGTAAGAACTGATGGTAGGGTTCGAGTGTGGTGCAGACTCCACGAATCCATGGACCCAAGTTCTCAAGAAAGAACTGTGCTAGCTGGTGGTGGCTCCATAATGGTGACCCGACAAAAATGTACCTTACCTGACCCAGGAGACCAGGAACTGAACCGATCATTGACTGGAAAGAGTTATGTTCAGCTACTTGTAGACCACTTGCAGACATTCATGGACTTCATATACTCAACCAACGATGGAATTTTTATGGATGGAAATGTGCCATGTCACCAGCCACAACTGCTCGCGATTGGTTTGAAGAACATTCTGGACAATTCCAGAGAATTATTTGGCCACCAAGATCGCCCGACATGAATCCCATCGAACATTTATGGAACATAATCGAGAAGTANATTTGGCCACCAAGATCGCCCGACATGAATCCCATCGAACATTTATGGAACATAATCGAGAAGTCAGTTCGTGCAGAAACTCCTGCACCGGTGACACTTTCGTAATTACGGACATTTATAGAGGCAGCATGGCTCAATATTTCTGCCGGGGACATCCAACGACTTTCTGAGTCCATTCCACATCGNGGACATTTATAGAGGCAGCATGGCTCAATATTTCTGCCGGGGACATCCAACGACTTTCTGAGTCCATTCCACATCGAGTTTCTGCACTTTGTCGGGCAAAAGGAGGTCCGACACGATATTAGAAGGTATCCTATGTCTTTTGTCGCCTCAGTGGCGACTCAGTGACCTGACCCAGAACTGTTTTTCTTATTAGGCCTGGTAACCATAGAGGACGGTATGTATGCCATCATCCAGGACTTTCCGTTTATCGTCCATCCACGAAGGAGCCAGTTTGTTGGTTTGCTCTATGTAAACGTTGTGGTGGTGCGATCGGATACTGGCGAACTGTACTCTCATGCAGCGCTGGTACAAAAGGATGCGCCGATAATCGTCAAATGTTATCGTCTTTCCAACTACGCACCTTTTTATCCCCTTTGTGTGTTTTCCTACCGTATTCACGCATCGGTATGCATACTGTTTCGCCCTCAACCCGATAAACTCAACCATATCGTTACCCGCACATTCATCCTTGAACTTCCGAATCGCCTTAGAATTGGTAGGTGAGTAACAAAGATGAGTGGTCGGGTAGAAGCTGGTGTCGAACTCCGACANTTCCGAATCGCCTTAGAATTGGTAGGTGAGTAACAAAGATGAGTGGTCGGGTAGAAGCTGGTGTCGAACTCCGACCTGAGTGTCGGGTTGATGGCGAGTTCACTGTAGTAGAAGTCAGGTCATGCGATCTTCATCACTAGGCTATCAGTATCCGTATAGAGGAAGTTCACACTGCCCCCATACTGCGCTGTCATTACATCGTAGTAAAATCGATTCATGAGTGTTTTTGACAGGTCGAGTATGGCAAACCCAGCATATATGGGNTCATTACATCGTAGTAAAATCGATTCATGAGTGTTTTTGACAGGTCGAGTATGGCAAACCCAGCATATATGGGCTTGTCAAACATAATGCTCTCTTGGCATAATTTGACCAGGGGCAATGACTCATCTTATATAGTCCTGCATTTAAATGCAGGCTTTGCGAAGATCTTCTTCGCCCGAACTTCTCCACACACACAAGTTCCTTACGCTATCATTTGCGCTTATTCTCCATAAGTTTTCCATGCATTGCATTATTAATTATCTTGTAAAAGTCCTTCTCGAAAGCGTTCGTGGAAGCCTGGCGTTTCACAGTATTCAAATCTATATAGGGCTTCAGCCACAGCTTCTGCAGGAATTGAAGGACATGGTGAACAGCCTTCAGCCGTAACCCATGACCCAATGCTTGCTTCAAATTAATGTAATTCACGATATAATGAAGCTTGCTCTCCAGAGTAATCATGAATTTAATTTGTTTGGACACCAGGGGACACCCATTCACTGGCAAGAATGGAAGATCCATATGCTCTTCGTGAAGAGTGCAAGGGTACTCTACATCTACCTCCACTATGTAGCCGATATATCCATCGTCTGGCATGCTCATCACATCGATGTTCGTGCCGGTCCATTCGAAACTGCCATATGGGAGTGGCGGGGACATTGCCCACCCATATAAATTATTGGCATCTACATACTGCAGGTAGGTAGATGGCTTGTTGACATCATACGTCTCTGGTATATGCCTATTGTTCGCAACTGCTTGCTGCTTAACACTTTTAGCCACCCATCCCCGGATACCAGCCTCAATAAACAGGTGCATATCATAGTCGCAGAGCAAGTGTAATTCCACCTGCATCTTGCACAACATTATATCAAATGGAAATGCAGGAGCACTTACATAGCGCACACAGTCGAGACTGTATGTGTGTAGACAAAGCCCCTGGAAATTCTCGAAGACGTCGCACAGAATCAGCACACCCATCTTCAGGTAGAGCTTGGAGGGCATGACAGCCGAACACAGACCAGACGGTTTGTGTGTGCTGGTAGTCCTTCAGCACTGTCATTCCCCCAGAAAGCCTATTGTAGAATGACTCTATAGCAGGTAATTGCAGTTTGGCTAGCTTCTCCCACAAGCTTACATAATCGTACGGGAAGATGCATTTCCGGGTTACCCATTTAGCTCGCGCTGTACCATGAAGTAACGAGATGTGTGGAATTCACCAGACATCAGATTCTCAGCGAGAGTTGCAAGGCTAGAAGACATGAACCTATATGTATCAATGAACTGTATAGTGAACTTGTCGCCCAAACTCTTACTGAAAGTGATGAGTTTTTCTTTGGTATGTGGAATAATACATATGTCCTGGGTATCATATCCTAGCTGCTTAATTATGAAATTGGCATCATCATATGTTAAGTTATGGAATAGTATCGGCAGTCTCTGGGGTCGGCGACGAAGCTTGTTGCAGTTATTACATGATGCCCCAATAAAACTGCCTGTAAAATGATCGTGGTCATGCACCTTTTGGTTTTTGCAGGTGAACATGCCTTTTGAATAGTGGCAGCAGGTAGTGGCTAAAGCATAGCCAGCCTGTTCCTCATATGTTAGTGGTCGCATAGGTTCAGACTGGCTATATATGTCTTTAACCAGGAGACCTATCCTAACCACCACTTCCATGAAGTGTTTCAATGCACCTTCACCCGTGTAAACAGTTACACCCGGGGGTAGGCTGGTCGTCTTATAGGCGGGGATAATTGAATTATCAACTTTAAAGTGTATGCCATATTAATAGGGCTTTTATTTTTGGTACCTATTAGTGTAGGACATGTTTGAGTTCTACTAACATGTTTGCACAGGCACCAGCATTGCCTCGAAGTCTGCATATACTACAATAGGTACCTTGTTGCCGTTTTGATAATTCTTGAACTTGAGAACAGGTGCTTGCTGTACCTGTCTGGCTACAGCATGTCGGCACGAACAGCCGTATGGTTATTGCAATACTTCCTGTGCTCAGCCAGAGTTTCGGCACCTGTCAGCCCTGTCACATGTGGTTGATTATCATATGTCTTAAAACAACGTTTATGCATATCTAATTGTGCCCAGTGTGACATCACCTGGGAGCGTACCAGTCGCGAGAAATTCGAGACATAGCAAGTTCTGGTCCTCTGCTGTGGTGAGCAGCAGCAAATCAAATTTCTGGGCCAGGTCAACATCTGTCACCTGTATCGGCACTGCTTTCGTATTCTCGTCATTGAGTGTGTATATGTTGATGCTACCCCCTGGATTTGCTATCTCAAAAGCAGGTATTTGTCCTAGAGGGGTGGGAAAATCTACGGTTGAAAAATCAAAGTATGTCTCCAGCCTAGTGTATCACAAATTGATGCGCTGGGGATTCCGCCCCTCTACAAAACGTGCCAGTGTAGCCCATTTAAAACACTGGTGGTCGTCGTCATGTGGGTTGATATTTGTCTGTTTGCCCGCAAAACCTGCAGGCAATGGGATGTACGAGGAGACTCTAAGGGGGTCGAGCCTGTTTACACATAACTGGACTCGTTTCACAGCAGTGAGAGACCACATGCTACCCTTACCCATGTAGTCAGTCTCCTCCATGCAGATCTTTGCAATAGCAGCCGACACAGCCACCTCTATGTCGGCCATGTTAAAGAGAGGTACATTTTTCGTCTTAAAGATACGCCGATCCTTCTCCTCCTCGTGAGGTTCTGGTTTCCCATATACGCACTCTAGAAATATATTAAACTTGACCACCCCCTGTGTCTCGATTTCCTGCTCAAGTTAGCCAATGATATTCACTTTCATTGCCTCGAGGTTAGTCACAAATGTCAATGGCTACCCTCGAGGTATTCTCAGCTATTTATGTTTTCATTATACCTCTGAACGCGCTTTCAACCTCTATGAAGCCATATGAGTTGCTCTCGCCAGCCCCAGTGACAATGGGCTCTCGGTAAGAGCTAGCCTCGCTCGCAAGAGCCGGTATGTTATGGCGATGCTGCGGGCTTGTCACTCTCTCTCGCTTCACTGGCCGGGAGGTTGTCATGGCAGCACCAGAACAGTTTGCACTATGTCCACTAAGCTTATCGGCCCTGGTAAACTGCCAGCCACAAGTCCCACATGCCCTTGAAGGAGCATCTGGGTTCGCTCAACAAGTACGTTCATGATGCCGTGCATTAAGCGCAAAGCCCTCATTATAGAACACACAGTTGAGCGAAGTGGCCTGTCTGATCAGTCCTGTACATGTTGCACTATGTTCGGAAAGCTTGTCTAGGCGGTCGAAAAGCCGAGCGCACCTATCACAAAGATGTTGGCTAAGCTGCTGGAATGGATTGAGTGATCAATTATGCTCGTGGCGCAATCCATTCCGATGAACCGCAAACACCTGGACGCAAAAACCATACTGCAGTGCTGGTNCGCAAACACCTGGATGCAAAAACCATACTGCAGTGCTGGTCTACATATAAAGGGAACGGTAGGGGGGTTAGGCAACATAGCAGAGGAGGGAGACAACGATGGTGAACTAGGTGGCGATTCCATTGCACTAGTATATGTGTATATACTAATATGTATATATACTAATATGTCATGCAGGCAGCCCATACCAGATGGTATCCTACAATAATAATAAAAGAGGATAGTACACAAATATGGCCGTATAACTTAATACAATGCGATATCTAATTTAACAGTGTGTTCACCGAGGCTCGAACCTGGGACTGAATGTAAACAGAGCTGTAAGGACCATCGAGAGACTATATGATTGCATGTTAATAAGCAGATATACTGAATGTGTACAGAGCTATACAGTTCACAGCATGCAATGCATGATCTATGCATTAAAAATGCTATAAACAGCTATACGCAAGCCTGTTGGTGACAGAAAAGCCCCAGGTGAAACAATTAACAAGTGCTGGTTTGACACACAGCATTAAGTACTACAAAGTTCTATACTCAGGACTGTTGTCCACAGAAAAGCCCTAAGTGAAACAATTAACAAGTGCCAGTTTGCGAAATTATATAATGTACTACAAAGTTATAGCCGTGGAATGTCTTCACATACATATAATATACTCACCAACAGACGAAATACACTTACTTCTAAAGAGGAGAAAAGTTGTATAGAGTATCGACTATCAGACTGATACTGACCCGCAGGTGTACAGAGAATACACACACACAGCACTGCAGGTATTATAGCTGAAATCGTGGGGGACTCTAGATGTATAGCAAGACATGTAGAGTGTAGAGGTCCAGACACGATTAACTGTGTAGGAATATAGGAGGGGTATTTATACACATTCCCAAACGAGAGTGGCGTTTTAGGGCGGCTATAACCAGCATCATCTAATGCGAACATAACAACTGTAGGAGAGACAGCTCCTCCTCATTGCCTGCCTATAATTATATCCTCCATGGCTAATGGCTTTACAAGTCCCCCAGAGGACCCAGGGAACCATCCCCTGAGAATGTGCACTGGCAAACACAGAGGGCTGTCTTTACTGGTTCGATAGTTAGTATTTTTACAAGCAGCAGTGTACTGTTTTTACCCTATGTACACACTATCAACTAATGTGTACTTGTAATGTACTCCATCATGTAATGTCTTTACAAAGATATATCATTGCAGTAGTGTACTGTTTATTGGTGTGCTTTTAATATACTAGCACATTTAGTTTGGGCTGTGTGTGATTGTTATCAAACAGAAATAAGAACACTGTGAATTTCATGACAAACATATACATTACCGCATATATTATACATTGTTTTTGCAGCATACTCTCACACAAGCAGTACATCAAGATAGGCATTAATTAACAAGTAATACAGACTCTATACACATATGTACATCGACAATCTCTCTCTCATGGTCAATACATACATTACACATCAAGATAGGCATTAACAAGTAATACAGAATATATTCTCTCACATAAGCATGACATTAAGATAGCAATTAACTATAAACATAGACAATTAAAACATTTTTTTAAAAATATTTTCACTATACTTTTGCAAGCAGAGTAGTGAATAGTTGCAGCAGTAATGTCTTTCTATCAGAAACTGTTAATTTACACATGTCCTGAAGCGATGAATTGCCACAATTCAGACATATTGTGACCGGCAACATCTTCTTACATGACATTCTGCAATGAGGCATCGCCACAGACTTGGCAGCAGTTGACTTATTACGTTTGACAGCGGCAGGCTCCTTATGTTTGACAACAGGCAGCTTGCCGTCCTCCTTAGTAATGCCAATCACAGCAACGTCGACAGCACCAGCAGCATCAGCAGAGTTGGTTGGTTCAGCCAGCACCAAAGGCTCTTGAGGAAGGAAAATTCTTATCGCATCTTGCAATAAAGCGTGAGTTTTAACTTCGTCTGGACCACATGGCAGGGGAGTGTCTGTTCGCATATAGTTAACGATACACCTCCCCAGAATATTACATTCGACCATCTGCTGACATCGCTCGTATGATGTTGGGTTGTGGGTAAGCAACCAATGCACCATACCATCGCACTGTTCGCTGTACGTTCTTGGCTCGTCAGCAATCTCGCCATCACAGACATAGGTTATACAGTTGTTACCAGTAGTTACACTGCTGTAGACTGTCTCTGGACGAAATGGCACGTTCATCTTGAGCTCACTGGTGTCGACTGGCAGGGTAGACACAGCTTATACAGCAGTCGTACTCTACAGCGACATGACATAAGATGTTCTTGAACAATAATAGTCGTATACATGCATAAATGTCGTACATTATCTTGCAACATTTACACTTGCTATGACATATTATTTCGCACTCTGCCGTCGTGCTGCCGATGTCTGCTTCAATGCTCATGATGATGCAAGCTTCGCATATACATAGTTTCAATTGAAGACACAACATACCTTAGTAGCGCAGGATAGAACATATGTGGTACCACATTCTTCCAACGTACTCGTATGTACATGGCTTGTACATTCTTCGGTCCAACGGTAAGTTGAACCAGCATCGGCTTCCCGCAAGGTAAATTTCACCTTCTTGTTCTCATCGCGTAGTTCTGTAATGTCTTCACATTCCGTACATACTGCTAGAATACGTCCATTTTCAGGTAGCTCGCTCTTGGGCCGGAGATTGTAGACGGCACACTGGTCAGACCAATAGCAGGGTAGAATTTCATAATAGAAATTATCACAAGTGTCGTGACAGCCCCAAAAATGATGTTCAGAGTCACATATTTGTACTTGCTCGTGTTTGAGTATTGGTTTAAACACAACTGTTCTATATCCGATAAAGTATTTCTCGTTCATGTTTATGCCTTCCGGCAGAAGTGACACACAGTCACGTATGCTAAACATGTTGTTAATTCTCTTCTCAACGAAACACTACAGCAGCTCTACATGTTGCTCTTATTATATTACAGCCAGGTACACCTCGCATGTTAATGGTGAACACATTGTATTCCACGTAATTTTACCCCTGTCCATGCAGGTTGTATGACGGTGACCAGTACAGCACTCAGTCCAGTGGGTAATTAAATTACCGGTGTTGGCATTGCAAAGTTCATACGCGATTGTACGAGTAAACCACACCTGATGTATGTACTCTTCGCATGCCTGTGTTAACATAGTACTGAGTGAGCAATGTAGCTTCATTTCAGGTCTTAGGTAATATACGGCACATATCATTACATTACACGGTACCGAGAGAAAACTAACCCCATTGGTATGGCATGTTAAGTGTTCAAGACTGTTACGAGATTCTACCTGCGACGGTTGGCCGGACGGTTTGAAATGTACACGCCTGTATCCTACAGTACCATCGCCCTCATACGTGACTTGTGGGTTGAAATACATGTTAAATGTTACACACATGTTAGCCATTACGAGAATTCTACGACACGCATTGACCTCCCATTGTCACTAGACTTGATGCCACCACATCTGAATCGTGCTGTTGCAACATTAAGCCTGACCATGTTGTCATCTGATATGAGTTGGGTGTAACAGGTAGGCAGTCGGATAAGCATCTCGTCTAACATACATGTAATACATTTACCATATGCTGACTCTGTGCGACGAAAATCTGATGCTGTGTATACTTTCGCGATGAGGAGCTCTGACAGCGGTCTATATGACGTGATCCTGTTCAGCTTGCTGATTAGCCATTCCATGATGAGCTTTGGATCAGTACTATAGTTCTTTGCCTCGATAGATGAGCTATTTATAATGGTCGGTGGCATTTTTTGACCTTCGATATAGTCCGACAGATGCCATGACTTAATCAACAGCACATTAAGACAAGGGCATACAAGGTTACGCATACATGTGTCACATACATGTTCTAGCAGGTCTGTATATTTCTCTCTCAACCTTCTAAACGACGGGCACCCACACTCTGTTTGTAGATCGCAGAGTTTTATTTTATCGCTACAATAATTACTTAAATGCTGCTTCTGCTCCGGTTCGGCCACAAAAACTGTACCATTTTTACTTAGCGCAGCGACAAGTACATTGCATGCTTTCTCGTATTCCAAATCTCCCTCACACCAATTGAGGCCGTGATATCATTTTTCCAGCCACACGTTCGTTACTTTGCTTTTCGCGTCCAGCACACGCCATGGACACGGCGGTCTGAATGTATACATATCTATGCGGCCATCATCGTATGCTATGCAAATACGCTTAATTATAAAACCCCGCTGCGACACACATCCCTGAATGTTTGCATACATTATGCCAGTTGTAGAGAGAATGTACAATGGTTGTAATCTACGTTAGTATTTTAACTACTCTGTCGCGTATGTTATATGTGACCAGTCTATTGTGAAGTATTAAGGCATAGGCCTGGGTGAAGGCCGGAAAATTCTTCAATGCAGTTATTTCAATCCTACAGTCTAAAACCGTGGATTTTAAGCGATCTTCTTGTTTGCTAACGTCAAACACTAGTAGGGGCACCGTGTTCATGAACTTGTTCAGTTTGAGAGTGGGGGCTTGCGTTTGGCCATAGTATGAATGCTGGAAGTCTGCATAAATTTGGTATAGTACCTTATATGTGCCATTCGCGAAATTGATATTTAAATTTCCATATGGGTATGCCTCAGAGTTTAGGAAAACCTTAATGTTCTTAATATTTACGTGGTCGAATGTCGAACAGTCCTTATTAATTATGTTCCATTTGCCTGACTGAAAAACTACAATTATATATTTTGGTTTCTCACTTGTAAAACTGGTTTTCACGTTCCAATTTACGCTTACAGCACTCGGTACGTTAGGATACGTTTGCAAACTCCAAGTACGAAATGCCATATCTATATTCCTTCCTTTTTCTGCATATTTCAAAAATGTTACACGTTCCGACATGTTCACTTGTACGTGTGGCAGTAACCAGTCAATATAACATATTGAAAGTGTAGCTGCTTTTGCACCTGTGTCCTAGAGTGCAATCGTTTGAGGGTTGGCCATTTGCATAACTATCTCCTGCTTGGAATTAATAATCACGTATCTATAGTCTTCCACTAACCCTAACAGCATAGCGAGGGGAATGCACACTTCAAATTTACCATTGGCATAGACAGGAACCGTAAAGTCTTCCATGATTCCCCAGCCAGCCATTTTGGAGGCCGGCAGTTGGTTATGCGTTAATGAAAGGTAATTCTTTATGGTTGCCATGATTCCAACATCACGAGTAGCATCTACTTCGCTCCCGTTCAATTCATCGGAGATTCTGGTAAACACATGAAGTATACCATTTCTAATTACTTTAGTTGTTGTTGGTAGTGCATTACCTGACCTTGTCAGAGTTCCACGGAAGCTCAAATACGAATTACACAGTGCCATGTAAATATCTTGGTTTTGCACAGGAATTCGTACATCGGACGAGGCTATGTACGGGCCTGGCAGGTAGGGCGAATAAGTGTGGATTTCCGCCTTGGTGATTGCCTCTTCGAAACCGACGGGCTCGCCTACATTTAAAATTTCCTTGTCGATACTTACTCTTGACCGTTAAACCTAATCATGTAAGGAAACGAACGTTTTCAGATGTTAGCGGACTGCGTGCCTGCCTCATAATGACTTTAGGTGTGACGCGATAAGTCCCTTTTATTGCTTTCATATGCTTAATTGTATGCCCCATCTTTCCGCAAATGCAAACATACTGTTATTTCCTCACCTCGAAAATTAATCAAACGATTTTCTTGGTCTACTATGTAAACAATTACTTCCTGTACTTTCTCTATCGTGACGGGCACATATATGGGTGTTGTTGGGACACTCACGAGTTAAAATCCCAGTGGGACATTTGCAGAGAATTCATGTAATGTCTGGCTTGGTTTACCATTGAGATACAATCCACTAACTAAGTTACAGTTTATTCTTATAACATTCATGGGGAAAATTTTTACTGGCAGGGTAGATAAGTGGATTTTATTTGCCTCGTATTTTGCATTTTAAAATCCCAGCATGGGGGCGAGAGTATTGTTTTGTGTAAAAACTACCTGTGCCATACAACCCATCTCACTGTGCAGAGTATTAGAATTTCCATGCAACACTTAAGTCACGTATGGTCCCAGGGCATGTTTAAGATATTCGCCAATATCTTCAATCTCGTACGAGCCAGTAGGTATCCGTACCTCACCTCTTTTACCGTCTACCTTTACATATCGAAACATACAATTTTGTGTTTGGCGTGCTAACAATTGTCTTGGCCTTATTTGCGAGGATTGTGTCAGCTGCGTGTCTATCTTTCAAGGTATTGCTCTCTACATACGAAATATCATGCACGTTACAGGCCACGTCTAGAGTATTTATAGGTATGTCACCACGTTGGAGTCTGCGAGCTAGATGTGTTCCAGGGCCACAAAATTTGTAGCCTGGCATGTGGGCCCCAAAAGGTAGGTTGATAATAATTTTATTTACAAGACTGGCTCCGTTCTTGGTGGTCTTATTCCTGTGGGGTATAGCATGAAACTTACTGATGGATAGTACACTGAAGTGACATAAGTCATGGTATAGCAATTTTAAAATATACAGATTGCAGTAGTATCGCATAAAAAAATGTATAAATGGGCAGTACATTGGTTGGGCTTTAATTTGTAATCAAGTGATTCATTTGAAAGGGTTTCTGACGTTATTATGGCAGCACGACGGGAATTAACAGACTTTGAATGCGGAATGGTACTTAGAGCTCGACGTATGGGACATTCCATTTCGAAAATGGTTATGGAATTCAACATTCCGAAATGCACAGTGTCAAGAGAGTGCCAAGAATACCTCATTTCACGCATAACCTTCCACCATGAACAATGCAGTGGCAGACAGCCTGCACTTAATGAAAGAGACTAATGATAGTGTGAGCAGAATTGTCAGTGTTAACAGACAAGCAACACTGCGTGAAATCACAGTAGGAATCAATGTGGGATGTACGGCAGAAGTGTCTGTTAGGACAGTGCGGCGAAATTTGGCTGTACTGGGCTATGCCAGCAGAAGATCGACTCGAATGGACTTTGTGTACCCAAACAACTATGGACTTGTTATGGATGACAATGCGCCATGTCACCAGGCCACAACTGTTCGCGATTGGTTTGAAGAACATTCTGGACGATTCCAGCGAATGATTTGGCCACCAAGATCGCCCGACATGAATCCCA
The DNA here is from genome assembly GCA_002778355.1 of Clitarchus hookeri. Classification (NCBI taxonomy): domain Eukaryota; kingdom Metazoa; phylum Arthropoda; class Insecta; order Phasmatodea; family Phasmatidae; genus Clitarchus; species Clitarchus hookeri. The sequence goes on from NQII01010905.1 coordinate 21,727, forward strand.
TCGAACATTTATGAGAAATTGTCGAGAGGTCATTTTGTGCACAGAATCCTGCACCAGCAACACTTTCGCAATTATGGACATCTATAGAGGCAGCATGTCTCAATATTTCTGCTGGGGACTTCCAACANATGGATGACAATGCGCCATGTCACCAGGCCACAACTGTTCGCGATTGGTTTGAAGAACATTCTGGACGATTCCAGCGAATGATTTGGCCACCAAGATCGCCCGACATGAATCCCATCGAACATTTATGAGACATTGTCGAGAGGTCATTTTGTGCACAGAATCATGCACCAGCAACACTTTCGCAATTATGGACATATATAGAGGCAGCATGTCTCAATATTTCTGCTGGGGACTGCCAACGACTTGTTGAGTCCATGCCACGTCGAGTTGCTGCACTTCGCCGAGCAAAAGGAGGTCCGACTAAATAATAGGAGATATCCCATGACTTTTGTCGCCTCAGTGTATAGTGTAAGGGCTTTATAAGGTCTGTGAATGGCTTCGAACGAGGGTCGGCCAGTGCGAGAGACTTTTGGTCAGCTTGGCGCAGCTTTGTGCGGTCCACGCCGGCCGGGAGCGGTCCCTCTCCCCCACCAGCTTGTCACTCTCCCCGACGGCCTTGGGCGCGCCAGCCAGGTGATTGATGACTCTCTCCCCTCCCCCTGCCATTTCCGAATGACCTCGAGAAGGTGGCCTTTTTTGTCCATTGAAGATTACCCTTCGCCAACACCCCCCCCTGGCCCTGCCTGCGTGCGCGGTGGCGGTGCAATCGACATAATGTGCGAAAAGATTAAGGCTTGTTTTGAGTTGCCTCGCACATCCTTTTCTTCTGCATGCACTGCGGTGCAAACGACACAACTAAAATTGAATTTTACGAAGGTCCACTTTGAGAACCCAACTATTGAATCTCGGATGGAACCCTAGGCACCTGATAAATGCTCTATCGTTCTTAGTGCGTATCACTTTCTTGACCAAGTAAGTGCTGGGAAATTTAGTTACCATGATTACATGCTTGTAAAAAGAACATTTTATCTGCTGGCCGTTTAAATCTTCAAGTTCACATGTACATGGTTTGTAATGCCAGATCTTTGCAATGCGAAATACTTCTAGAGACCAGCGTGGTGTATATTCCTTAGAGAATAGATTTTTAAGACGTGAAATGCGCACATAATCACCAATTTTCGTTTTTTGTTTTATAGAATCTAGAACCTTTGTATGTTTAAACACTGTTGATAGCAACGAATTGTCTTTTACATCTTCTGGATGCATAAAAATTGTCCTTTGTATTCTATTATTGTAATTACCAATATTACAAGACAGAATAATTTGCCAGGGATAACTTCCTTGTGCTGAGAATTCACGCCCCATATGATTTATGAGCATTCTGTTAAACCATTCAACTGTAGATGCTTTTTTTTTTATCACTAAATGTACTATAATGGTTAATGTTATTCTGCATCTGGGTCAGTCTTCACATCAGGGGGAATAGGATGTTTATTTAGTACATCCAGTCGCGATGTGATTGGCTGAAATGCTTGTTCCAGTACTGCATCACATTCCAGATGCAATCACTTAGCCTCCAAATACTTGCTGCCGGCACTCGCAATAACACGACTCAAGTCCTCGATGGCTGCAGACATAATACTAACATTATTAGTGTAATGCGTGTAAACAATTGCTCTGCATGCAATTGCGTTGACAATTTTATCTTCGAAAGTATTGAGTTTTTTGAGTATTGTGGTGCGTATGTGCACACAATGCTGCGTTTCAAATCGTCTGTACGAATATCATTTAAATAATGGATAATTCTGTGTCATGTTAGTTCTTCAATGTCTGACATACTACTAATCAAATTACTTTTGCGACTGTCCATTTCTTCAAGAATTCTTATAAATTGTTTATTGGTCATCCCTTCAAGTACTGCGCTATGTTTGGGCTCCAAGCCAGCTACACTCTACTGCTGTGTATGTAGTACAGCCACACTTTTGCCGAGTGTATTTAATTGTTCGTCAAGTTTCGTGGAGAGTTTTGCAAACCCCTTACCAATAGTTTGTTCGAGCGCTGTTTGAACTGAAGTGAGCCTGACGCTCATAGCAGTCAGCTTGCCCGCACTCTCATTCACTATGTGCAAATTATTTTTCATTGTTGATGCGAGAGTTGTAAGCGATCTATAGTCTACTCGTTCCCCCAAATCTGTTAGTTGCGCTTCCACTGCAGGCAGTTTACTTGCCACTACGATTCGCATGTTATTTGTTAAAGTCTGAAAATGTTTCGTCACTGTAATGGACAACATACTGATGGCATTGAGGTTCGATTCTAACTTCTTGTTTAATGTGGCCAGCGCAGTCTTGTCATTAATGTGGCTGGCGAGTTTAGCGCCCAGTTCGTCCACTTGCTCGCCCACATCGGTAATTTTTTTCTCCACAGCTGACACCATGCTACCTATCACATCGATTTTCTGTACTTCATCTGCTAATTTGCGAATCTCTGCGTCCAGCTTGGTAGACAGTACATTTGTGTTGGCGAACATGCGGGCCTCCAAGGCAACTAGGTTCGATTACATTTTTTTTTGTATCTGGGTTGCTCTCGGACTTAAGGTGTCTGTCTAGCAGCGCTGTGAGGCTCACTAGCATTCTGGCGCTGATCTGCTCTACCATTTTGTCAATTTTCTTCTCCATAACCGATATCCTACCTCCTAATGTGTTCAGTTTCAGCATGTCTTTGGATATTTTGTTCAGCTGAACCTCCATTTTGATAGACAGTACATTCGTGCTGCTGGACAGCCTACCATCCACTGCTTCGAGTGTGTCTCCACTAGTAATGGTCATGAGGTGGGATACATTTTCAATTAATGTTCCAAGACATACATCCATGTTCGTGGCCAATATATTAGTATTGTAAAGTCGGTTTTCCACTGTAGCAAGCTTCCCGCCCAACGCAGACAGTTTCTTAACATCGTTGGACAGTGTGTGTAATTCACGTAACATACCTGTGTGTACTCTGCTAGTTATTCGCTCTCCCATGCCTCTCAGCATTGTCTATACAGCATTTATTCGAGTCATGCTTGCCAATAATGTGGGTAGAAGCACCTCGATACTGGTTTGAAGTGCTGCCACCATACACAATGCCTACGATGTAATACTGCACACAAAGGATACGTTCACTGCATCTATGTCGTGCCTGGAAATGCCCAGGTTCATGGCATGTTTCCCACCAAAGCTACAGTTCCCATCATTGGTGGAAATTATGCAGCTTTCCGGTGCACACTTCAGGCCACTATGCCCAAACTTGGATACTGAGTAGCTCATACTTCACTGATGACCTATAATGAACTGGTAAAAGGCTCTGCGGAACCGACCCTTATCAATTGGAAAATCTTTTGCTATCACTAGGAAACTGTACGCCTTGCTCCAGCAATGTGAACACATTTCTTTAAATCTATCTAATTGCATATCACTATTTACATGGTCAGAGTATATGTGATGTAAATTCAGGTCGTCCATACGAAATAGGGCTAGGAAATTAGCTTTGTCATGTAGACACTCTTTAGGCATACGTGAATTTGTTTGGCATATGTAAATAACATCCACTGCCATATGCTGTCCGATACTGAAATATCATTGGATATTTGTTTGTTTTTCGCATGCAATATCGTCGAAAATAAACACGGAGTTCGGTAATACCTCACCTGGTTGTATAAACGATTAATTTTCACTATAGGGGAAATAGCGCAGTACTGCAACAGATTAGAGTATCTGTGCTAGACATAAATAATTGGACTGCTGTATAGATTTCGAATATAAGTTAATGTTCTTCAACTTGATACAGTTTGGTTCCTCTAAAAGACTGACAAGCGCATATGTCTTACCTGAATTGAATGGGCCGCACATAATAGCTCGAACTGTTCTGGGTAATAATTTTCCATGCCGTGATTTAAATGTGTTGGTTTGCTCTTTGTCGATGTTACTAATACGTACTGGAAGCCTAGTTTGCTGCATGACAACCTCGATTATACTGCTAAGCAAATCTGTTAATCTGCATTATTTATATGTAAAATACTTCGTGAAATTTTTTTGGGTAGCATAAGATAGACTGTGTTGCAATCTGACACTTTGAACGCTCGTGTTGCCACGGCTGGACCTAATAAGTTTTTTAACGATGCACAATTAACTTCACATCTTTTGTGCCGGGAGATAATGCGTGTTTTTAAAGAAGTTCCTGTGGGTAAATGACTGTTGAACGAGGTCCCAATAACTTTACTACCTGTTGTGCGTTGTGAGAGGACCTAACTATTTTTTAACGGCCGCCTAATGGCTGGTGATTTTGGAAACGCGCCGTTTATCTGTTTGTTGGGCTATAGGTGCTTAGTAGAGTGGGTTTTAAACACCTGACATTACTTCCAGACTACAACGATTATTACACTTGTTCATGTGGCTGCTAGCATTAGTGTATTTTGCAGGTTGTAGGCATATATAAAAGCTACTCACGTTGACGATTATTCAGTATGTGTTCGTGGGAAGAAGTAGTAGCGACACACTATTCGTTCAACCCTACTGCCAATGTGTCTGGGTTTGCTACAGAGTGCTCTTCTGGGCTTGATCTACACATTGCCGATAATCACTTGTTATAGTAGGTCCTTCACTCGCTTTCGAGCCTTCTGGTCGATGACTGTGTAAATCTATTTTACATTTTCAAAACCCGACTGTGGTGGGTGTTGGGTATTAGGTATTTCTTACGTTCACGCTATGTCTACCAAGGAAGAGATCATTAATATTGACACACCGCCTGTGTCTCCAACTTCTANAATATTCTTTTAGTGTTTTTTCGCTTTATTTCTCCTACATGCATCGTTTTCCGTATCGGTCCTCGGGAGTGTCTCGACTTGTTGGCAGCATACATTCACAAAGCTCCGATAGCTGTGTGGATGGACATCAGCAGCACACTTTCTCTTCTACGAGGGTATGTGGCAGTTATGCCTTCATCGAACGATATATCATGGGCAGATTGGCTGACTTCCTTGGAGTCACTAGAATCGGCCGCACTATTAACCCTTACATCGACTACGGAGAGGCTGGATGGATTCTTCGACTCATGCATCAAATACCAGAAATTATCTGTTCGCATGGATGAATCTTCTACTATCAACACCACTACGAAAGGGGCCTCATTCACCGATGTCCATGCTATGGGTGCAGATGTGAGTTGCTCGTCGACTTATGATTTAAAACATGCATTTCCCAACTTGATAAATGAAGCGAGTACCTCGNTGTGAGTTGCTCGTCGACTTATGATTTAAAACATGCATTTCCCAACTTGATAAATGAAGCGAGTACCTCGACTGGTAGTATTACGGATTTCGCATCTTTCATTTCTTTAAGAAGTGGGGGACGCCTCTACAAGTGTACTTACCCACTGGATGTTACTAAGCCGTTCNGTACTTACCCACTGGATGTTACTAAGCCGTTCCTGTTACAGTTGAAGTTGTTTCCCACAGACAAAATTCTATCGTCACCCAGCAGGGACATGTGGAAACATCAGCAGCAAGGCGTACAAGTTTTTGTAAATACAACGCAACCGAAGACTGTGATAGACATGCATCTAGTCCGGCTCCTGCACGAAGTTTCCAAGATGGTGAATGTGAAAAGGAAGGACGGAGTTACGCACGACGATGTTCGTTAAAATGTATGTATTAGACCATAGTATTTCAGATTGTGCAGGTGTTTACTCCTATTAGTACTTTCGTATAAATGATGGTAATAGTGAAGGACATTTTATTGCGGAAATTAATGACGTGTTTGTATTAATTCGTCGTATTTGCTATAGTGCGTGTGGTTGATAATAACTTCTTTTTATTTGATTTTTTTACTGCCGAAGTTAATGAAATACCTGCTGATTGTATTGACAATAGGTTTGTAATAATAGTAGTGAAATGCGTTGGTATAAAATTACTCATATTGTAGTGGCGTTTCGTTTGAGTAACATTATTTAGTTTCATGCATTTATTAATATTAGTTGTATTGATTCTGTGACAAGTTTATTATATCTTAAATGTTTAATAGTTACTTACATATGATTAATATTTCGTTTGTTTTGGTAAACCGGGGCAGTATAGTGTGGTAGAAATTAAATAATAGTTACTTACGTATGATTAATATTTAGTTTGTTTTGGTAAACCGGGGCAGTATAGTGTGGTAGAAATTAAATAATAGTTACTTACGTATATGATTAATATTTAGTTTGTTTTGGTAAACCGGGGCAATATAGTGTGGTAAATATTAAAATAATTGTATTAAATCACCATGTTTACTACCAATTTTATTGTGGAAGTTAATGGTGTGTTTGTATTAATTCGTCGTATTTGCTATAGTGCGCGTGGTTGATAATAACTTCTTTTTTATTTATTTTTTTTACTGCCGAAGTTAATGAAATACCTGCTGATTGGTTTGACAATAGGTTTTCAATAATAATAGTGAAGTGTATTGGTATAAAATTACTCATATTGTAGTGATGTTTTGTTTGAGTAACATTATTTAGTTTCATGCATTTATTAATATCAATTGTATTGATTGACACTGTTCAAATAAATGTTTTCAATGTTTAATAGTTACTTTCGTTGGTTTAATATTTAGTTTGTTTTGGTAAACCGGGGCAGTATAGTGTGGTAGATATTAAAATGATTGTGTTAAATCGGCATGTTTACTATGAATTATATTGTGGAAGTTAATGGTGTCTTTGTACTACTTCTTCCCGCGAACACATACTATCCGACCTTGTGCACGTCTTAAATTGTTTTATTAATATATATATATATATATATACTCTGGAATATAATGTATTTGTATTGTAAAATCAGATTGCTTACTGTGAAATACATCGTATTTGTTTGATGTTTAATAAAGAAAAATATAATGCATTTGTTTTGGAAAATCATATTGTTTCATAAACCTGATACGCATGTGTTTAATGTGGAATATAATGCATAGCTTACTACGAAATAAAATGCATACGTATTGTGTTTAATAAAGACATATATATCAACTGCAGACCTGTTTTATTTATTAGTATTAAAGAATCTTTTTTTTTT